>JARJDZ010004111.1:0-31823 GCA_030264555.1 Aleochara sp. GC000083 | reverse complement strand
TGCGGCGCTTATCCGAGCTGTGGACACGGCCGTAAACAACAGCAGCGAGCAGGCTCGGGTATAAATAATGACAACAACGCGGATGTCAACGATGGACGACGGTCGAGAGGCGGCGATGGGTTGAATTGAGATGGGATGTGATCAAAATGAGAGCGATCGATTGAGCTAATGCGTTTTAAATTTAAGCATAAATTAGTTTTGGTTTGGATGCTGTGATAAGACCAATGAACAATTTCAAAAACTTTTAAACCATAAATCTATGATAAAATTTGAAAATATTAACTTGGTTCAAAAGGTACCATCAAATATTAGTTAGAATCATTTGTAGTATTAGACATTGAATGAAAAATATGATCAGTTTGGACTAAAGTTTGAAGATTTTTTCAATAGTCTATGGGACCGGAAGTGAATTCAACTTTTGAAACAAGATCCTGTAAGGTAGATATGGACCATTTGGGGT
This sequence comes from Aleochara sp. GC000083, assembly GCA_030264555.1. Lineage (NCBI taxonomy): Eukaryota > Metazoa > Arthropoda > Insecta > Coleoptera > Staphylinidae > Aleochara > Aleochara sp. GC000083. The sequence goes on along the minus strand of JARJDZ010004111.1, from coordinate 31,363 downwards.
CTCAGCTAAATTGAGTCCTGATTACTTTTTCAACAAATGCTATTTTAAAATTTGGTATCTGAACGAAAATACAAATTTAACCAACCCATCAAAAAAATTTCCTCTTCAAGTTTATGGTACCAACGACCATAATGATTCTATATTCCCAATATCTAGTTACATGAACTGGGGACTTCACATGTCTCAGGTTGATTGCGCACATGGTGAAAAGCGCAAAAATAGATTGATTTGATTGGCAATCAATCGGACGGTGATCGACGAGTGCGCGTTTGTTTGACGGCCGATTGTGTGCCCCATATGATGGCATGGGCACACGAGAATGCTACCCAAACGGGGCTACCAAGTTAAATCGCTCTCGAATAGGTTTTGTATTTTGAGGTGTATATATTCTTGCATCGCATGCAAGAGTCTCGTGCGAGCGTTTGTTTCACGGCATCAACCGGGCATGACATGCCATCCATGACCTATACCATCAACATTAGCACTACTTTTCCACTTTTGTGTATAATATCGTAACGCACCCGACATGTGCCCGCGCGTCAATGAACGGCAATGATTTCCACGTTTTTTTACTGCCAGTGTTGTTGTTGTTTATGACCGATATTTGCTCACGCACTTTTCAAATGTTTCAAAATCATACAACATTGAATCTCAATTTGAACTTTATAGACAACTTGAGCAAGAAAAATGATCGAAGATTTTCGAGACTTGCGATTTGAAAAATTTCAAAATATTAATCTAATTAAATCCCTAACAATCAAACCCCATAAAAACAACTGTAAATTGTTTACAGATTGTTGACTCGACTAAAGCGATGCTTATGCACATTGATGCGTATTTACAATTAGCATTTACGTTGTTAATAAACGCGCATGCAATTCCTCATCATCAACATTATTTTTTCCAGTTTTCCTACACTCATCTTTTGCTTTCTTTTCGCTCATTTCGCATCCATCTCCTCAATCGTCTACGAGCGAGTCTTCTTCGCTTGCGCATTCGACTGCATTTTATGCATTTATTAATTGCGCGCACTACATAACAACGCCGATTCTCATTAGGCTAATTACGCCACTTAACTAAATCAATTCGCGATCGCTGACGGAAATGCCTATTAATATACGACTCGCTCTGCGGTGTTAACAGCCAGAACATTTATTGTTGTTACTGCTGACGGTGTTGTTGTTGTTACTGTGTTATGCGACTGACAATTGGCGTCTTCGCGCGGGCACAGGTCGTTTGTCATCGGGGCCGATGCATCTGCATCTTCATCGGTGCAATTGGAGGAAAACTAATTGCCAACTTTAACCGCCCGATGCGTTTCGTATTAATTAAGAATGCAGCCGTGACGTTATTCCGCGTCGGAGGAATGTTGCTGATTTTGTTATTGTTTGTTTATTTACAACGCTGAAAACTATGGCGCTAATTGTATTGTAACGTTCTATATTCGCATAGTGCACGAGATCGTAAATGTCATTTGTGCGCAAAGGGAGGTCGTTAAAACTGAACTGAAGCTATTAATTTTACGTTAAATGGGGACATTTTTTCTTGTTTTGAGTGTGGGAGTAATTGAAGATATTTTTCATAAAAAGCTGAAGATGAAAAAAGTTGAGATCGTAGAAATGTTCGAGGACAATGTGGTCGCTTTTCCGGGTTGGATCATTTCCGGGGTGCTTTTAGTCGATGCTTAAACAATTCCGGTTACAACGGAGAAGACTTCCGGTCTTCCGATCGCGGTCAGACTACGCTCGATTTAGTTCTACTCAACGAAGATGGTGCACTTAGACTTTAATGATCTTTTTTGCAAAAAAAAGACTGAAAATCGATCGTACGAATGTGGATTCAAAATTGGAAATGTGCCAAAAATAGAAAAATCAATCGAATAAACTATCGTATAACAGAAAACGACTGTAATTAAATTCCAATTTTTAGAACTTCTTCAGTTGGTTCAGTAGCAACCAAATAAATAACGTACCACAAAGATAAAACATGGGACTGGAAACAAAGTGAAAAGTGCAATTCTGCAATTCCAAAGAAACACAACGAAAAAATATCGTCCTCGAGACTTATCCTATCAGCGAAAGGTTTTGTTTGCTTGCCCTGAATGAGTTGCTCCTGCGACTACTGCTGCCGTTTTGCAGCACACATGAGTGGGCGGATTTGAATAAAATACTGCATGACAGACCTGCCGCCCGATCGTAAACCAGCTTCGAACCGCTCTCTCGTACGAGTACATTAACGCTATCGTAGAAACCGCGAGAGACATACGCGCGAAACCTTCTCCTCCGAGCAGGATTGTTGCACAAGCCGAAGAGAAGCGAGCGCAACGCCAACAACAATAACAAATTCCAGTAGCACCGAGTTGGACAGTAGCGCGCAAGCTGCCACGTGAATCACTCATTCGAAGAGAAAACCAGATATTGAGGAAGAAACGATACAAAGAAAGAGAATTTTTAAGGTACCAAGAATTCTCATATTGATGCATTGTTTAATCGCACTAAATACTGCGATTTACAGGGTCTACAAAAATTTCTGAGTGACTAATTTGTCAAATATTGCAAATTTGTCTTAGGGCATTTCAAAAAATATAGAAAAACAATACGAGGTGAAAAACTGAAGAGAAAATACAACAAATAAACGCACCCTTAAATTATGCATTGGATTTTTGTTCCCGGGTTTCTGCGCATAATGGCGAAATGGTGCAATAATTCACAAGACCTGGACGTAATTTTCCCTCATTTTCATTCTTTTTTTTGTGAAGCGTCCGTATTTCATTTCATGAACAATGCCACCAACGCGGGCATCAGGCGACGAATCAGCGCCGAATGAATAACATTGAATGAATGAATAGCTGCTACCGGAATGGAGGGATTGCATAAAAGAAATGCGGGGAAAACTCTTCTTGAAATTTTATCGAGAAAACAAGAAATTTACAAAATTACTTGCCCGATGTAGATCTAATCGTAAGGTGGATGTTTCGAGATCAAAAAAACCTAACAGAAAATTACCGAGTGAAAAATCCCGAATCCCGAAGGAGAAAATAAACGCAATATAAAAATCGTAAGGGGAAAATTTCATGCGGTAAAATATCGTATGCTTTAAGCTTCCAGGTGTAAATTGTCACAGGACCAAAACGTCATAAGGACGAAATATCCAAGAATGCCAAACGTCGCGAATATGAAACGAACGCGCCTTATCTAAATTGCGTTCGCGATAAGTCAGTCACTCGCGACCGACGCATTGGACGCAACGTTAAATCGCCATTAATCCCGCCGGCTTACCGAGAAGTTTCCACGCACAAAATATGAATAATGATAATAATAACGAGGAAAATAATCGCACGCGCGCCATAGCCCAGTAAGCACCCCGGTCATATTCGTATACAAGAACGTTTCACTTCGATTATTGGTTCGGCATCATAACGCAAGAGTGCACACCTCACCTCGTTTCGCGGAAAATCGGTGAAAAACCGTAAACAGAGAAGAAAAATTTCAGGCCATGTAAAATATACCATACTACGCCAACTAACAAGCCCGACCGGAGAGACTCGGCCGGCAGTGGTAGCAATTAATATTGTTGCATATTAATCGACGTCGTTTTCGTTAGGCTAATATTATAATGAACGAAAGAATAAATAAAAACGATCGCATTCGTCGATAACGCGCCATTATAATGCATACAGCACACGTTTGCGCGTCGTTCGTCGATGTGTGTGTATATGGTACGATGTAGACAAGTACAAGAAGTTGCTCTTATTTTTCATTTTTAATTTGCGCATAACGTTGTTGCCTGAACGAGACGAGACTGTGTATGGAAAATACGAAAAAGCAACCGCGTTACTTCGGTTTGGAAGTGAAAAAGTGCTCCAATTATGCACGGCGTAATTAATTCATGAATACAGTCTCAGTCACAGCTGTTCGAGTACGTTTTTTACTTCTTAAATCAACAATTAATTTTTATTCGCATTGTTGAATAATGTAAAGTAATAAATAATAAGTCCTGAATGAACTTTTCTAAAATTTCAGATCAAGTCATCTACGATATCCGAGCCAAGTGTGGCCGATCAAAAACAAATTTAAAAAACTAGTTTTGCAAGAACTTTTTGGGAGATATCTCCGAAATGAATCATGTAATCAAAAATATCTAAAAAGTTTCAAAAACTTAATTAACAACTGAGCAACTTTTATATAAAGTACTTTTTCATCGAACGACAATGTCGACCGGTAATTGCCATTTTTAATTGGGCGTCAATACGAATGCATCCTCAGCGCATGTGTAATTTTCGCGTATCGACAACGGTGGAAAAACGCCGCAGCTCGCGTCGCGATAAAATATTATTAATTGGCCAGCTTAATTGGGCATCGTGAAACAAAACGGCGCGTGGCACCTGGTTGTTGGGGATATTGGGGGGCCAAACCGGCGAATGACACCTGTATCGGATATTCGCGTGCCGATCATCTCGATTCTCTTATAAATATAAATATGATATAAAAATTAAAAAAATAAAACGGACGCAAGTCGCCGCTCTTTTCGCTTGCAAACATTATTATTAGGACGCGACGTTTACGTTAATTTTTTGCTGCGAATTGGCAGCTGATCGAAGACGATTCGCCAAATATAGAAGTAAAGCGACAGCAGTTTTGATGTCGTTTAATTATCTTCCCGAGTTATTAAAAAAATACTAAATTCCGATAGTTTCTGAATTGGTAAATCATTACTTTGTGCCTACTTTAAAAATTCTTTGAGACTTGCAAAAATGCTAAATTTCTTCGTTGAATTTGAAACCTAATTTATCTATATCTTTTGAATTGGTTTATTTTACAATTAAAAAGTAATAAACGGAAGCGCAGGCACGTGCACATGATGTCGATGACGCGTGGCGAAATGCAATTTTGGCAAGCGCCCGATTTAACGACGTTCCTCACTCCGATAAAAAAATTCTTGCTAACGATCTGCCCAAGATAAAACTTAGCCAATTAATTTTTAAAACCTTTTTAGGGTCTTTAAAAGCGTTTTGATCATACTCTCATATTATAGTATTATAAACCAATTAATAAAGAATTACTAGACTAATTAGAAATATCTACAGGGTGCTCGAAATTTCGCGAAAGTTCAATTACATTGGCAATAACAAAATTTGTGGAATTCTTCGCTTCCAAACAAAACGTTTGATGTTGTTTTCTAAGCCAACAAATTATTTTTGATTCGTTTCAGATGCTTGCGTGCCAAATTTAGCGTGTTTTTCGGTTTTGTTTGTGGCTTTACCAAACAAGAAGTAATTGTTTAAAGTTTCTTTCTGCAATTGCCTTTCAATATGCTTTCTCTGTGATGTTTAAGTTAGAATAGAATGATTGTCAATAGAAAAGTTATGAAGTAACAAAACAAATAATATTTCACGAGGCGACAATACCAATTCAATGCGTTTTGTTTTTTTCTAACTAAAAAATTACGAACACTTGTCATAAATGATTCAATATTCGCTGAGACAAATATACAAATCAATAATTGATTATTGATAATTTGCTTAATATGCTGGTGCGTACACCACTGGGAGCAATCAACACGTTTGCACGTTTGATTCGCCTTTGATTAATGATCGATTTATCGCGCCGTTCTGTACGATCATTAGTATTATTATAAATCGATTGAAACTGCTCGCGCGTTTATTACCCATTAATGAGCAATACGTGAATAGGTAAACGACTACCTGCATCAACGCGTTTGTTTATCTGCAATTTGCATTAATGTCGTATATAAATAATCCATATTTTATTCAATTTGTCGCCTTAACTTATTAATTAATGCGTTGCCAATTAATCAAGCTGATTCGACGCCGTAAATTTCAATTTTGTACTCGTAAAATTCCTATTGAAACTCGTATACTAAAATGAACGAATGAAAAATGGGAGAGTAATGTGTCAAATGACAAAATGATGCCCCAGTGTTGCGCGTATGGAGCCGTGTTCTCCTGAGGGTGCAGTGGGTTGAACCAAACGAAAAAAAAATGACGTATCGTTGGTGATAATCGCGATTAAAATTTCTACGCCGTCGTTTCGTTGGACGACGCCCGACGTTGGTCGCCAAGTTCGGTTAATTACAATTATTATAATCATGCTACGTAGATTATGGCCGGTTTCGAGGACGACAATGGGGCACATGTGTACCTGGGTCCATGTCGTTACTATCTTTCTATCACATTAAAATTATATGATGTACGATATCAAATCCCCTTGCGTTGGGGCTGTTTTTAATAATGAGAAACAAATGAAAACTAATTGGCATGTGCTGGTAATTACGGGCTGCTCGCTACGAGGTGATCTATGTTTTGTTTTGACATTGTTAATTTCGGTTTTGGATAAATTTAATTAAAATGTGATCTACTGATTGCTCAAGCGATGATTGAAATACTGCAGTATTAAATGAGAAGCTAATTCAATTCAGTAAATTTGAGATTCTAGAAAGAATTTACCAAATTTACGAAACAAAGTTTCAAATACAACCAACTGATATTTGATCAACTGATAATTTGATCATATCCAAAATGTTGCTTGTTGCTAGTCCAACAAGAATATTCGTTGCAAACTATTCGTTATTCATGTCTACGCGAAAAAACCCAAAACTTTGAGAAATGAACCAGAATGATTCACATCTCTTCTTTTCACACCTGTCGAAAACATTGCTGGACATGTCCAGACAAGATATCTCTCAAACTCCTTATCAATTTACCTCGATTGCATTTTACCAATGTCGGTACATCTAATTTGCGCAAATTTCCATAAAATTACCTTTGCTAATTCCGCAGTAATTCTGCGTTCAATTGCAACTGTGCGTAATGCGGCGTTAATGTCACAATTAACGTAATATTCGTTCGCATTAATCGAACGCAATAACGAGGAAGAGGCCCACCGTGCATGGAGGTCCTCGGCATGAAGAAAGCCTCATTAGCTCTCATAAAACACCATAAAACGCATCAATTCTTCGAAGAAAACGCGCAAAAAAGCGCTGACCTGCCGTTTGCAATTGCTATGGCAACTGGGCGCAACTTACTGGGAAGCAATTTCATTATGCAAATTGCAACCGATACCCGACTTTACACGAGTCGCTGATGTTCGCTCTCTGGCAGGATTGTGTGCATGTACTCGCGAATTAATTACAAAGAAGGGACGGAATGCGCATCGCATACGCAGATTTGCGGCGAGCGCTGCGCAATTACACACGGCAAATTGCTCCAAATAACCGACGCTATCTGCCTGGTTGTTTATCCATCCCGATGTGCTGCGTTGTCGAGAAGTTCGCCGATGTTGCAGTGTTGTTCTCTGCTGCGTTGTCCGAAGCGGCGCGTAATAACACACGCTGGCTGGCTCTGCTTTCCGACGTTGGAGATGCTCGTCGTCGTCTTCTTGCTGCTTTGTTGGTGGCTCGTAGTATCCGCATCGTTGTCCGAATTTGACGATGGATGCGAAGGTCTCGAAGATGCTAATTTGGGGAGTGGAAAGAAATGTGGGGGCAGTGACAAACTCTCACCTCTTCCCGTTCCGACGGCGGCGCTTCGTCGCGTACACCGTGCCGAGTTGATTCATCGCCGCCGTGTTGCTGCCGTTGCTGAGATGCTGCGACGGCGGCTGCTGCTGCTGGAGGTGGTGATGATGGTGCTGCACGCCGGAATGATGTCGATGCTGCGGCTGCTGCTGGTGGTGGTGATGCTGGTGCAGGAGGCCCGCGCTGGTCTTCGACGGCGTCGTCGCCAGGGCGGCTCCGGCGGCGGCGGCGACACCGGCCGGCTCACCTCCAAACGTTGTGCCCGACGCCGGCGGCGGCTGCAATCCGGGTGCACATTGGCGGCCAGCACGCACTGCACGTAGAAATTCCGTGATGGCGTCCGCGTCACGCACCCACCGTGGCCGGAGCGCACGCAATCCAGCCGAAACTAGAACAGAACCTTAAAACCAAAAAAAAAAGCCAGTCAGCCACAATTTGCGCAAAACGTTATCAGCGTGTATCCAAAATGCGTGTGCGTGTTTGCTACGCGGAGAGAGTATGGTGGCCGCACACAGCACTCGCGATTATCCCAATTAGCGCGTGAGTCTTGCAGCACACTCGGTGCTGCCGTCGAGTGATAACGTGCGTCGCGATATTGCACGGACCTTTTGCACACGAGACGCCGACGAAGACGACGACGGTGGCGCGTGCACCGTCACTTCTCTGCAGCGAGGGCACGACTGATGCATGCGCACCGGGAGCGACCGCCGGCGCTCCCTACTCTCGCAGGCCGAGCGAGTCCGATTGGTGCACGCGGTGCGACGTCGACCTCAGAAGATGGCGGCCACCATTTCCCCCCCATTGTGATAACACAATTCGGCCGCGCAACGAATAGGTAACACACAGGTAACTGATACGGCAATTGCCTTGTCGGCTACCTGCGACCTCCAGCAATTGCACCTGACGACAATTCCAATGACGCGCGCGCGAATACGCCGTCTCAAATCATAATTATGATTGGATTTATTAAAACAATGGGCTTTTAAGACGCACCAGGTGGTAAAGTTGGCAGCACGTTTTCCACTCTTTGAAATTTTCAAGCCCCTGGTGCGTAAGTGCATTGGAATTGTCTCAAATTTATGCAATGTTGTATGCATTACAATAGTGAAACCTACAAGTACAAAAATGCTGCGCCAAATAGCAAAATTTCATTCCCATGTGCAATTTCGTGGAGGAAATAAAAACAAGCCCATTTTTGGACCTGGTGAAAACTTTACATAGGCAACCCCATTTACAGTGCACCCATAACGTGAACAGTAGAAACAAACAAAAGATATGGAACAAGTTATGGACGCTGGGCAACCGAATTATGTATACATCATAAACTTTTACGACTTTCCACGATTGCTTTCGACCACAATAATTAGCCAGTCGTTTTTCATAGACGCATATCAACATGTTGCATCGGCCATCGCATCTTCGTGAATTTCCTTGGCACAAAGAAAATGCGCAAGGTAGCGGGCCTGCACGTGCACGTCCCTGTCAATATGGTGCAAACGCACGAGAGACGAATTTGCCAGATTATGAATTTTATGGCTTAATTAACTCGTAAACTACAATATAATGAACGTCTCCGACGTCGGGGAACGCGTTCGACGATAGAAGGCGCATTGGAATTGTCGCTTGCGCATGTACTCACATCAAAAGAGCTGGGGCGGTAGTGAAGAGCGGTTTCGGAGGAACCTCACGTTGTGGAGGCGCGTCCGAGTAGGCGGCGGTCGGGAACGGCAGCGCTGATTGGTCGGCAGCTATCCACCCACATTGCACCTACACATCCTCGTCGGCGACGTCGTCCACGTAGTGCTCGTTCGAGTAGTGCTGCTGGTGGAGTTTGTGCATCGCAATCGCAATCAATCCATTGATTTTCACTATAGAAAAAAATATGTTACAAAAAGGAAACAAATGAACTTTGTTAAGTATGTAGCCACCACGACTGTTCGTCGCTTACCTTGTTGGTGTAGCTTACCAAGTCCCCGAGCTTGTCGGTTTCGAATTGTCGCGCCTCGCAGTGTGCCCGTCATTAGAGCCGTGCGCTTTCATGTCCACGTCGGCAAATGCTGAGCGGACGAATAAAAAATAACAACGCCGGCGAAATTGTGGATGAAATAATGTGTGGATGTATAAAAAATAGTTTATTACCCGCGCCGATGTTTATCACTCGGCCCCTGGTGCAGCCTAGCGTGACCGATGTGCATTCCTGATAGTCACTGCAACAATATAAATATAAATGCATAAAATATAATTTTTCAGAAAATACAACGAAATTCGTTTTCCATGTCCATTTGAACTTTGTCCCTGATTCCGCTGGTGTTATTAGCGTTGCTATTCGCTACACAAAATGGCGTGTGTCGAAAGTGCATTTGACCACCAAGTCTATAAACTTGTTGATGAGATTTTGGTATAACATTATGCGAGGAGAGTATAGCGCCGAGTGGACAATTGACATTTTTAGGCCAAAACCTCATCATCTCCACGCAATACGCATCATTTCTTGGAACTTGTCGCCCCATTAACGCAGCCAACATTGGAGGCAGCAAGGCCGCGATTATATAAGTTGTGAGGCAACGCCAGCCGCCTTTGATGTGTGTGCCCACACTCTCTCCTGGCAAGCACACATTGTTGTTGTTGTTGTTCCCAGAGCAGCATGCTGCGGTTGCAAAGACCACGCTGGGAACAACAGCGCGAACGCCGCGCGCCGACTCGAAAATTTAAGCAATTAACGTGCAACATACGAGAGAGTGACATTGACGACGCGTTGCGCTCAAGTGTCGCTGGCGCGATTGAATGAATGACAAGGCGGCCTAATTTACTTGAAGATGGTCGTAAATCAACATTGACATATTACGCGCGCGGATGGCTCGTCGGCGCCTCTACACACTCGTTTTTGCACTTTGTTCCAAACGTTTTTGATGCAACATTCACAACTAGAATGTTCCACCAAAACGACCGAACATGCAATTGTTATCTAATATGCAAATGGCTACCACCAAGCTACCTAATGATTGACGAGTGATTTCATCGAGGGCGCTTACAAATTATCATATACTGATAAATATGGAATTGTGTAACGTCTTACCACTTGAAATTGTCGTAATGATGAAAGATCAGGCGTATTATTGTAAAATTTCCGCAGAATTAACTTGCTAAACAGCGTAACCTTCTATCAACTCTGTATGATACTCACAGTTTGTTTGATGTCCCCATGGCAACGTAGTTCATTTCTTCCCAGGGATCAGCAGGCAATTGTTTCGTTGTGGCTTGGCTTGTGACGTCATTACCTAAACAAGAAAAACATGTAAAAAATTGCAATTGCTAATTATCAATGCTGAATGATAACAAGACAGTTATTAAATTCAGGAAGCTTCAAAACTGTCGTTTGCGATACCCGTAACATACCACAAGTAGCATTAATTGAAATAAACAACTAATATGCAAAAACAAATGAATATCTTCAGGGAGTTCAGTACAAGAATAAGTTACCTTGTAGTTGGGAACCGTGTATAAAGTCAATGTTTATGACTTGATCATCACGTCCGTAATAAATTCGCCCATTGCTCATATTAGGTATCCTTTTATCCTCCATTTATTTATCGTCTTCCTCTCGCGGCTTATCATGTTCCTTGGTTTGGCTGCCTGGCGCTTTAACTCTTTCTTCCTCCGCGTCGTTTTTTCTTTTCGAATGTTCTGCTTCTACATTACAACCGAACCGAACTGAACTGAAGCTGCGAGTATCTGTGCAGCAAACAAACAAGAAATGAAACAAGTGGATAACAAGTGAATAAATCTATCAGGAATAAAATCCATTCAATTACTATTTGAACGAATATAAGAAAAAATAAAAATAATACCTTGTATGTTCATGGTTAAAAACATAGAACTAATGATGACAAATTCAGATGCAAAACATCTCGAAGTTTCGATTGGCAATCATTATTATAATACAAGATTGCCTTGGAAGCTTGTAAGAAAACTTGGAATGAATATTACGACTTCTCGTCTTACGTTGTTGTTTCTGCTGGTGCTGGAGTTCTTGCTGGTTTTTGCGTCCACGTTCGGTTCGTGAAAGCAACGTTTACATTTGTTCTCTGTGCGGTTTTCATTTCAGAACAATGTGCTTTATTTATCTGCCTCTACGAAGAAGACGTACTTCTTCAACCTGGAGAGATTTACGCGATGCTGCCGAAAGCAAATTGCTCGTTGTAGGGAACATCACAAGTCGATGTCAAAGCGTCGGATAACTTACAGCATGAGTTTCACCTACCAGCAGTAATATTTGCAGCGCATTCAGCTTGTGATGAACCTCCTCAAGAAATGTCGAAGTACTACGATGACTCCCAAGATAGGAAACTCCGTGGACATTGCAGATGGAGCTGGTGAAGGCTGCAGAAGGTGCTGACTTGTCGATTTGTTGCGCAAACATCGGAGAATTCTACAATATGACAATGCAGGCATTAATTATGCAAGCTAATTGCGAGCGTATTGCTTGTTGGTGTGTTATTTGCATAGATAATTGATTTTAATTTGTTTTTCATGTGTTTGCGCATTGGAATTGTCGCTTCGACCATGTTCGTCAATTATTGAACCAAACATTGGTATGACAACTCCATAGATTCGAGAATTGTCGCTTGGTGAACCAATAAAACACAAAGTGTACATTAAAATGCAAAATAGCGATACCAATAAGAATGTGAATATGGACGTCGTTGAGAGTTTGCGTCAGAATTCGCACGAAATTGATATTTGAGACTTGCCTCAGCATCTTCGAGGCTTGGGGCGCTGGCGCTCGGAGATGAGCGAGCAGCAAACTTGTTGCGTACGCGCCAGGGATCGCTTTTCATACTCTCGTGGCCCCGAAGGCTTGAAATGAACGCGTAGACTTTGATGTCGAATTTATTTCGTCGCTTGCGCTTGACTGCCCGGCCGCCGGCAGCCAATGCGCCCCATGGCGATTTTCGGAGCCGGCCGACCCCCCTCGGCCGTGATTTACACGTCGCGCAATGGATCATCAACAACGCCGTCGACGTCGTGGTCGTCGTCTTCGCCAGGCGTCCATGTAGATGCGCCTGCTCCTGCTGCAGGCCGCTGCAGGGTCCATACGTCCAGCGACGGCATCTTTATACCCGTACTGTTATAATATCACACCGTGCAGAGCACCAGGATCGCATCCAAGGTGCCCGGCGATGCGTTATGTTCGTCTCGTCGACGAATTCGTGCAGATTTGCACGCGGAATATGTTAAAACAGGGTAATAACAATAAGTTTACCACCTTGGAGTCTCTGATGTTGCTTTCCACCTCCTGAAGATATCGTTTGAATACACCATCTGGGTCGGGACATACAGTAAGGGCCAGGTACTGAAAATACATTAAAATAACTACCAATCCAATTTTATGTGCAAAATTATGAAGACCGAAACATTTTTGTAATTGCACAAATGTAATAATTAATGTAGAAGCATATTATTATGTATCAAATAGGTTATCTTATATGATAACTGCTAATTTACGTTATCAGGTACTGAAACCTAACTATGCAATAATAATACACTGCTAATTTTGAAGTGAAAGTACAAAATTTGGTAATTTGCTAAAGTGACATCAGACGCCATCTGAAGTCAACTCCTATCAACGGAGATAGTCAGCGAACAAAGGCAGAAATTTGCACATTTTTATCATACTCTCAATTTCGATTGCATGCGCATTTTATGCAATAGCGACTGGAGCACGTTTTCATGTTTGCAGGTTAGACTTGCTCCGATTATTGAAGCCATAGATGTGTAATCTATGAAAGCTTATGAATTCAGTTCAACGCAAGACAAATGAGCGAATTTGCGGAAATTTCATGTTACAATGCGTGAAATGGATGAACAATGTATAGATATGAGATAAAGTACCTGCTGCATATGACGATTGCATGAGCTGGGGCAAAATCACTTCTGCTGAAAGTATACCATCTCCGATGCCATCTCCAATGGGAATCCAGCCCTAAGGAAACACACTGAATAAGAAATGCACCACAAACGCGACAAATATCCACTCGAACAATGATAACTCATGACAAATTATTGCAATTCACATTACTCGCGAAGGCTATGGACGCCATCTTGTCGTATGTGCTTGACATGTGAATGACGTCACAACGACAATACACAAATCAGAAATTTGCATTTTTTGTTAAAATATTCATTATTACATGTCAAAACCATGAAATGTTGTTATCTTAAGCTTCCAATAAAAAAATAAATTCCTCTACACCGAACATTATCTTCTAACTTGTATTAAATTGTATGCAAATATGCTAATTATCATTTGTCGATATACGATAGCAATCTTTATGTAGAAATGTAATAATATTAAAGAGAGACGTTCTGATTCGCTTATCAAGTCACCTCAAATCATATCAATTAATTTACCTTGTAATATTGGTGCAATTCATGTGCCCTATGTCTTTCAATAGAAATAAGGTCAATGACCGAGAGCATTGATAATCAAATAGAGCAATTCAGATAAAGCAACCAAAAAAATTCCATGAGAGATCATGTTACAACGCGTGAAATAATTAAAATATGCATAAGCAATGAATAAATTACCTGGTTGAAGTGGTGATTCCATTGCATGGAGAAAAATCACTTCTGTTGCAGAAACGCGACCTCAGATTCGATCACCAATTGGAATCCGACACTAGAAAAACACATCCAATAACAAATGCAACTCAAATCGACAAATTTCCAAACAACAATCATAATTAGTGAGAAATTTTTGCAAAGCTCATTACATGAGGAAGCAACTGACGCCATTTTATGATTATCACTTGTGATTAAAATGACGTCATGATGCCAATGATAAAAGTCAACAATTTACATATTTCGTTCAAAAATTCGTTATCTCTTAATTAATACCCATTAGACGTTGATGTCTTAAGCCCCCCGAATATAAGAACATGCAAATCCTCTTTAAAAAAATGTATAACTTGTACTCAAATGTACTCACTTATCAGACCTTGCAGTTAATTGCGAACGGCGCTAATTGCCTTCCGATATCCGATAGGAATCTCGTGTGCTTAGACGACGTCGTCCACGTGCCCATCAGGCGGCGTTGACCATTTTGGGGCCGACGTCTTCCCCGTGTGTGTGCACATCACCTTTGGAACATGCAACAAACAAGCCGAGTGAGCAAACAATGTGGAGCTATAGCGCAGACACGAAACGCGGCTGAAAACAGCTGTTTCGGCTGTTTGCATTCGCAACTTACACGCACGATTCAATATAAAATGCGTTCCACGACTCACCAGATCCATTCCGCCAACCTGCACCACGTGAAGTTAGCTATGAAGATGCCGTCCATGACGTCAGCACATTCGGCACACTGCGATTCACTTGCGGCAATTCGTCGATTGTTTCTGTACGAATCCAAAAGGAATTGCACTGCATTATATCTGATATGATAAATATAATATTAATACACTTACTCGGGGAGTAACGATTCCGCAAAGAAGCTCACCGCCGATATTATTTCCTGTCGCGACAACGACGAGCAACGTCGTGCATGCGATTTCGGGACCGGCTCTTACAGGTGCACGCTGCGTCGAACGCATCGTGTGCATATCTTAATTAAGGCGCACTGCACTGCAAATCTATTAACAACCCGATTGCCGATTACTGCCGGCACCGTTAATTCGTAACGAATTCGCGGACGCTCGCACATGCAGATCGCCGTGTTGCTGTTGTTTTTCGGCGCTACTCGACTTACGTACAGCGCAATAAAACGCATGCAACACTTTAATCTACGCGAGCGCACACACATCACACGTTTTCACCGAAATTTCAGGTTGATCAAATGCTTCACGACTTGTGCAATGACGACGCGTGCCCGTTGTATGCGCGTTGGGTGATCAGGTAGATTATGACCAATTATGACCTAGAGGGGTCCGGACAATTGCTCTGCGATAGCGTCGGGACATGGGATGAGGATACGGGAGCGAGTTGTTCCAAAGGGTGTCACTAGTGGCGCTGCGATTTGAATTTCAAATTATTTAAACTTCTTTTATCATGATAATTATATTTATTTCAATGCACAATTCGTTTATATTAGGGTTGAGGGTGATGATGAATGTGTAAATTGGAGATTTGGTAAATGAATACGCAATTTTTGATATTGTATGTAGTATGTCGTCACGCACTGGGGGCGTGCGTGTGCACAATGCGCGCTGCGTGTTCGCATGCAAATGAGCATCTTCGTCGTTGACACAAATACAATAAATAAAGCGATTCCAATTAGATTATCTCAAATTCCAATATACCTGGGATCTAATAGAATGATTTAATTAATATTTAATTGGAATTTACAAGAATTGCATTGCTAATTTTCCAAAATGTTTGCCACCGAGGGCGCTTCTTTTTCCAAATAATCTAATTTCGTACTCAAATTATTAAAATCAATTCACTGTCGTTATGATTGATGACAAAAAGCACAATTTTGTTGCAATTTCTATAAAATGAATTGAAATTAAAGCTAGCTGATTAATGACGTCTAGTTGGCGTAACCCACTGGGGGCGCTCACGGCGTTCAATTGAGCAGCAATATTTCAGACAAATGTGTCACTATACTCGTTGCAATCGTTCCAATATTTTAAACGGTTTTTCTGTATTGCAGTTGAAGAAATTCCCTTGATTCTCTTCTCGTGGTGAATTATGTTATCGCAGGCAGATATAACGACGCCGTCCAGCCGTGCAGCGACACATTAAGCGTGACAAAGGATGCACCTTGGTGGACGTCATCTTCGACGTGGTGGACGAGGAGGTGATACGCAAGGACTCACAGAAGCATGGCACCAGGTAAACTATGATGGTCAGAAGCAAATAAACGGCGAACGGAGGCCTGCGACAACCGAGAGTGTGCACCAATTAAACATTGAGGTATGAGTACGATTACGGATCCAGGCTGCGGCCGGAGCTCCGAGTGAAATATCTATTTGGTGCGGCTGAAATGTTGCCCACTTATATTCTGCTGCTGGTGCATTAACAGCGCGGGAATTGCTCATTAAATCAATAAAATTTAAGCTCATCCAATATTTTCCCAGCTTGATGCTGACTCTCGGCGACTGCGAGCGGCGCAACGCGACGAAAAAGGCAGCGCTACGGAGATGGCGTCCAGCGGACGGCGTGAGCGCGACGAAGAGGTCGCAGCCGAGATGCCAATGATATATGTAATGTATTAAGTGCGGCCAATAAATTCCACCCCTGGCTGAATGCATTGATGAAAAGCGGTGGCTGCTCTCCAGTTTCGCTCCAGCGCATGATATTTATGCGCGCGTACACCAGCTCGGCAAGGACGCCGTGCGCTGCACCGCGTGCTGGAGGAAGAGCGCTGCCTCGGATCCAGCGGTGCTGTTGCGCCTTCGACGGCGGAAGATGCTGGCTCGGCTGGAGCTGCGAGAGGCCCGTTCGAGGAGTCTGGGCCCAGCAGCTCGGGCACCGGGATGGATGGAGACGGCTCTAAGTAGGCCGTTTAACATGCGCTGCTCGACAAGCAACAGAAGCAGAGCGGGCCCCAGCGAGATGCACGTTCGGCGTGTTTACACGCTCGTATTGATAGTTGCACATGTAGCTTCAAATGTAAATCGAAATTTATACGCGTTGCCAAAGTATTATATCGGAATCGAGCTAGTCGTAAACCCGAAATGATTGTAAAACGATAATTACTGTTCACATGTAAAAATTGGGGATTGTCCAATTTGAGGTGAAGTTGAAATTATCGTTAAAGTTTCGTGGTCCATAAAAATTGCTTTCATTACTGGCAGCGTCAATGCGTCAGTCTTAAAATCGATTTCCAAACGATACATTTTCGGAAAATGTCATATTTACAATTTCTCATAGAACAAACGAATTCCACAAATGAATAGCAACATAAAACAGAATAAGAAAACCAGTTGGAAAACTTTTGGGCCTTCAGCCAGTTCCAATTTAACGTCCCATGCAATTCTCCGATTGCTTATGCCCAGCCAGCAGTTTGACAATGAAAAGATCTCTGATAAAACGACATACATGGCAGCAACGAGCGCATATCAGTGTAATTACGTCGAAAAGTAGAATGTTTTCAAAGAGTTTATATAACTTTCTCTGTCGAAACATGCGGCGAATGGGCCGAACTTTAAACTTGTCTCAAACGAACCACACTTTTCATAGATTTCTCCAGTTACTTTACGAATATTACATATTCGTATAAACTGGTGTTTAGCATTAGTTGAAATAGTTCTATGTGTTGTCTGGGTGGATGTAATGCTTCCAAACGGCGGACAAGCAAAAAGCCATGCCGCTCGTAGCAACACTATAATTACAATATACATACGAATGCAACTCTCATAGAGAACGAAATTCTAAGATATATTCCACTCATGTTCTGAAATTATATGGCTCTTTGAAAGTTATCCTGGTTAACGTTTAAAAACGATGGGGAAAGTACAACTCGTAAAATTGATGTATAACGATATAGAATTGCAGTTTTTAAGATAATGTTGGAAAATGTCGAGGCAAAATCGAACTAGATCAGAAACGTATGATAGTGCAACAACGCAAACAAAACAGCTGAGAATATACTTACAGATGATTGCGGCATTTATTATTATTTTTCATAATAACATGTAATGAGCTCGCTTTTTATAGATATTCATTTCGAAATGGATAAACATCGTTGTTGCCGGCTTGTTGGCTCGGTTGGGCCAAATAATATACAATCAGGGAGTCTTCCATAACTAGAACCATATAGCGGCCATTTTGCCAACTCTAGCCAACATTTTCCATTTCCTTTTTGTAATTTTTAGTCCACTTTTGAATCGCTGTAAACGTTAGGACGAAAACGCAAAGAAATGTATTGCTAAATGTTGCATAGTCACTAACACCCAGTATATTTAACACACGTGGTAGCTATGTTGCTGTTTAAATGTAAATTTGAATAGAAACAATCATTTCGATGTCAATTATGTAAGAAATAATTGTGTGGCTGCTGTGATTCAAGTCTTTGATGGGAATTTTTCAAGTTGTACAAGTTTTACTTCTTTGCAAGCTACATTGTTGTTAATTTTGTTATTGTTGTTTGTATTTCAATTAGGCTTGCTTGTAATTAACGTGGATTTCAGTCATTTGTTTTCGGTTATGGAATTACTGCTTTTTGAGTTTATTTTGATAACGAAAATTCCCTTTCAAAGTGTCTTCAAACCAGCAAATTTATTTTTATTGCTGTTATATAATTTACTAGCGTGATTTGGTGTTAGTGATTTGAAAACTTGTCGAAAACATTTCAAGAATAATGTTATCAAAGCAAAAGAAAATTATGATTGTTGGGGGTGATCATAAAACTCATGGATGCAAGAAAAGGAATCGGGTTTGTATGAAAGAATCAGTTGAAACATCTGGGGAACATTTGTACAAAACATGATAGAAAAGCCGTTGGGAAATGTGCATAGATATTCAAAAAAACGTGTAAACAAAGTCATAAAATACGGTCGAAAATGTGAGATTTCATGGGTTGAGGTTGACCATAACGGACAAATTTATTGTACCCTCAATGATTATAAGAAAATTGCATCAAAAGCTATATGTAGACAGATTTTGTTCTTGGGAAGTTTTGTACCAAAAATTGTACTGGTAATTGTCCCATTCCACTACAAAAACGTAGAATTTGTATTTTTTGATAAAATTAGAGGCGCTCTATTCATAATAACAGAATACCAACCCTGAATGATTGACAGGGGTCTCGGAATATTAGAAAATCCCACAATTTTGATTATGGGATAAACCAGGACCAGGAAAATAATTGCGCAATTACCGAAATCGATTCCATCATTATTTAATTTAGTGTAATTATTGAATTTTCTAATTCCATTCACAATTTTCACCAATGTTTTAGTTTCTTGCGCTCTATTCTAATATTTTTTGTATATTTTTAGGTCTGGCTCAGTGTAATTACACATCAATTATCGACAGATTAGAGAGGAGACGATCGAAATCGAAAATAAGAACCAGAAGAACTACACGTATAAAGGAAGAAACGCTAGAAAGGGATGAAGAACGAAGCAGCAAACGGAACAGAATGTAAAGTTGGAATCGACTGTGCTTATCCTGTCAAATTGTGACAGGATAAGAGCGAGTTTGATGCGATCGGACCGAGCCCGCTGGCCATAACATTGGACACAACGAAGAGCAACAACAGTTCAATAGAATTGGACGGAATCGAATGAATAGAGCGGCGTTTTTGTACGCTTGTTTCGCTTGTTTTTCGACTTTTTTGTAATCATGTTTTCGGACGCCCCTCCTTGAAGCCAAATATTAGTCTTGTATCGATTGTTCGTAGTTGATTTCCGATTTATACTGAATGTTTCATTTAAAATTCGTCTGCATACTTCAAAATCGATTCATTATCGTAAAATATTTGTAAAAGATGTTAAGAGTATGAAATTTAGGTTTCAAATAGTTTAGATGGTTGTATTAGCTTTGGTAATCTCTTTGGGGATGATAGATTGTTAGAGAAGTACTGTATACGTTGCGGATGAATAAGAAAATAAGATAAAAGCGACACAAAGCGCCGAAGCCTCGGGTAATGATACAGAGGGAACAGGTAGTTGTCAATCAAAGCCATCGTCGACGCCTGAAGACAGGGAAAGCGAATATTTTCCGTTCGACGGTTCGAACAGCAAGAAATTGAAATAATTTTGTAATTTTAGGCTGTACCATATGCAAGTAATACATGCAGGAAAAAAATTATAGGAAAGTTGAACGAAAAAAATGTTCTGTAGGCAAAATTGTAAACTGGTATCTTAATTGCAAAAGTTTTAAACATTTTTTCTCTAAATTCCATTAGAATAATAATGAATGTTATTGGAATGTCAGAAAACTAATCCCTAATAAGTTTGGATTTCCAACAACTACTTATTGTAAAATACTTGACAATGAGACTAGAGAGACGATGTCAATAACAAACAAAAACCTGCAAGGCAGCAAGCAACAAAAGCAAAGAAACACAAGTTAAAACGTTGTAATTTTAAAAATGGTGGCTCACACAATACACACGGCGTCTACCACATGTATAACAATCGAGTATGTAGTGCAGATAATGCAGGAATATAGCTGGTAGAACGCATCATCAACAAACAACAAGTCCAACTCAAACTTACGGACACAGGAAGACGAAATGGCCCCCGAAACACAATGGCACCGCCGACAATCGCATTGTATACGTACAGAGAATTGGTGGACGGAGCTGTCGATATGGATGTGCAAGTGGCAGTTGATGATCGTAATCATCGACCTGGTGCTGGTGGGCGCGCTGTTGATGTTGTCGATTCACTCGCGCCGCGTGCAAACGTTATCATTAATAACGCAGCGCGCGACGCGCGATTGGCCGACGACGCCACGCGAGCACCACCTCCTAGAGACAGCGTTTTGCTGCCTCTTCGTGCTGGGGGGCTTTTCCACGGAAAGCCTTCTCGCTTCTTCAGCCGTTTCTTTCATTCCCATAACCGTACGTAAAGTTTGGAGTGGCTAAAATTCGGAAAAGTCTGTTATAACGTTATGTGACAATTCCAAACTAATGCGTTTAGATGCAAATCCGAAAAATCATATGAAAATAACTTCTGTAGATGATTCGACAATTGTATCAACAAATTTGTTACAACAAAATTGTTACAAAACTTTTAGACAACGTTTGTTGCCTGGTGACATTACCAAACTAACGCTTCATGTGACAACTTGAAAACTTTTTGGAAATTCAAATCATGACATTTTGAATTAAACAATTGAATTGAAAACAAAGCCAACGTTGATGAATTTTATACATTTCAACAATAAATCAATAAGTAAACCACCCCCCAAGCAAGCCCATACATTACACTCGTTTTTATTGTTACAACTCGAATTTATATAATTTTTTATATTTTTTTCCTTTGTGCATTGGTCTGATAGTGGAAATAACATCAGGGGGTATACGCATTTAGCGTTTTCTACCCAGCATATACAAATAATGGTGATTGATGATTACGATTAGGGGTGCGCGCTGGTGGCGCCCCCAGCGCCTTGTTTTTCCACATCAACCCTTGTTGTATTCTTTTTTTCTGCCCTTTTCCGGCGTTCTACTGGTCGACGTTTGAGGGTTATCGACGTTGAACACTCCCCTTTGGACAGCCTTCAACCCCCTTGCACAACATGCACCCCATTTTCTCTTTTGTTCCCGCATTTCCACCATTTTCGTGCGACAATTCCAATCCGATGCAAATGTATTGAAAATTTGTTTTTCAATCATTTTTCAATATAAAATTGCAAATTGTCGCATTTTTTCCATGGCTTTGATTATTGTAACAATATATTTTGATTGTTAATGCAATTTTTAATAATGAATTATAGTTATTTACAATTTTTCTTGGTGGAATTCAATAATTGAGGACATTTTCCGCTCTGATAAGCATATCGTGCGCGCAGATCGAGCGCAATCGTTATATAAATGCAGCGTGAAGGTATTAATTAACATTGCATTATTAATGGAAGTCATTAGGCGTGTGGCAATTGTTTATTTTAGATGAGAATCGAAAAATTGCATTTGTGGGAAAACTATTTAAACGAGATTAATGAAATTTCATATTTCATATGTCCTCTTAATGATTGATAACTTCACCAACTTTGAATAAATTTCCTTGGTAAATAAATTATGTTTACTCTTGTAATAAATATAAACAAATAGAGATATCATGCAATTGAAGCGTTGTATCAAAAAATATTTCAAATAAAAGTTGTTGTATTCAATGTGTACTAAAACTTTTATTTGAAACTTTTTTTTGTAATATCAATATTTTGAACGGTACAAAAGAATTGTCGCCTTTTCCAACGGTTTTTTGTACGCAACTCGATAAAAAGCGGATTTGTTGCTTGAAATGTTGCTCCATTATACGTCCCGGATTATTTCTGACAGCTTTTATACGAGAAGTTTTTTCATAGCTGCTATCGCCATCGAGATATCGGCAGCGAAAAGCACACATTCGAATATATTTGTTTGCCTGGACGAAAACAAAATGGCGGCGGTCGGCGGTGGCGGGGGCGACACGCTTGTAGGTTTATATTTTTTACGACTGCCGCGCGATAACGATCACTGCACCATAGAAATGACGAGAAACAAGCTTTTTACCATTTAGCATTATTATTCGTCATTAGAATAATGATCATACAGTAGAGCCCCGTTAATTTGCGCACCAGGATACTTTACGATATTGTTCCCAGTATGAGAATGTCGTAGATTGTGTGCTGGTAGATGATGGTAGATAATATAAATATGTAATATTGTAGAAAAATGACTGAGGAAGAAGTGGTGGCAGCACCGTCGAGATTGTCCCGTGATAGCGTCCGTTTTATTATTATTATTCGCGTTGGTCCGCTGAAATGCATTAAAAACGGGGCGCGCAGACGCTCGTAAATCAAAAGCGAATGAAGCAATTATCGCATTCGCTCGAAATGTTAACAATATTTGCTATCATTTGAAACGTGGACGAGTTGGGATCTATAGCAATGCAAAAATGCGCAAATTATTCATGTGGACGGTCGTAAAATGGGCAAATGTTTGTTTCCCATGTACGAAATGTGATTTTTTATGATATAATGTATTTTATGGGAATTTACATGGCATTGGAATTGTCACCAATCGATAAGAAAGCTTGAAAACATCATTTTTGCAAATTTTCATTAACAAATTTATATTGCATAATTCATTGCATATAGAGAAAAAAGTTATTAAGATTTTTTACAGAGAATTTCATAGTCTACAACTTTTATTTAAAACATTTTTTTGTAGAATTATTTGTTTAAAAGTTATCATTGAAAAACTCAGCAACTCATTAAAAAACTTGAAAAACTTGAAACTTGAAAGTTCAGAAATATTTATTTTTTGGTTATTTTATTAAAATATATTATAAATCGTAATGATTCAAGACGTAATTTAATGATGACTAGTCATTGGAAAAATAATATTTATTATATTCTCCGAGAAATTCAGTAAATAGAGTGAAGTACCATTGGAATTGTCGTTTTATATATTTATCAAAATATATCAAAACGTATACCAGTTAGAGAAAATTTTCATAGGATTTTTTTATAGAGAATTTTATAGTCTACAACTTTTATTTGAAATATTTTTTTGTAAAATTATTTGTTTAAGATTTATAGTTGAAAAACTCAGCAACACCACAAAAAAAAACTTGAGAAAATAAGTTGGAAGAAATAATTCTGTTTTGATTACTTTATCAAGTAATATTATATGTGGAAATCATTCAAGGTACAATTTAATTATAAACTAATCATTAGAAAAAGTATTATTCGCTTATTTCTGCGAGAAAGTCAATAATTAGCAAAATGCCATTGGAATTGTCGTTTCAAAGAAATATCGGAATATCTCCGAAAGTATTAAGTTTAGAAAAAACTTTCATAAGAATTTTTTCTAGGGAATTTTATTATCTATAACTTTTATTTCAAACATTTTTTTGTAAAATTTGTATTTTCAGAGATAGAAACAAAAAACAAAAACAATCAGTAAACTTTAGACAGCTGATTGAAATTTAATTTCAACGATATAAGAAAAGGTACCGTTGGAATTGTCGTTTTGCAAATGCGAAATTCTACACGAATCGTTTACGCAGCAATTTATCATCGCATTAACTGGCCGAGCTTTGCTAAGTGCATCTAAATGATTTCATCAACAATAATTAATCAAATTACCGTCCGTTCTCATTCGCGTTCGCCATGCGCACTCGTGCTAATTAAAGCGTAATAAATCGCATTTTAATTGCGATTTTTCCTCTCGCAAAACGCCTGCAAGCTGCAAGTCATGCACCACGCCAAAGCCACGCGAACAACAAATTTTAGCAACAATATTCACCCCAAAAAAACAATCAACAATTTCGATCCGTTTGAATCGATGAATATTCATAAATTCGTTCGAATTAATTGTAAGTCTGTTTAATTAATTTTATAATTTATGCGCTCAGCTGCTTTAAAATTTCCTAAAATAAATGCAAAATATTTAAGTCGACAAGTGATCAAGAGTAAAATAAAAAGTTCGATTGATTAAATTGATTTTTTTGTGTGTTTGTGTATATTTTTAATTCCATTTTTAATTAATTCGCTTTTTCGTTTGCTTTTTCATTCTTAATTAGGCAGCAGCCTTGTGCGCATCGAGGCATCGTTAATGATAATGAATATTATGATAATGAATCATTGCATCTGATAACACTGCTGTTTGGTTGATTTTTTTTGCAAGAGTTGTGCAATTGCATCGATTATGAATTAATGCAAATTTAATGATCTTGTTGCTTGCTCGTTCATTTGCCCAAATTAAAATGCATACCATATTTATATGGATTTTCTTAATGGATTGCCATTTTTCGATTCATTTCCAATTTAGCTTTAATTTTTATTTTTATTCAGGTGGAAGAAATTTTATTTTTTGCAGCGTTTGTTTTCGCGCTTGTTCGCTACCGACGGATGGTTATAATCCAAGGAAGGATGGTTGGTTGAATGGTTCTTGAGTGGCACATCAAAGGGTTTATCCATTGCACAGATGCTCGAATCCATTAAAAAATTTAAAAGAATAATTTTATATCAAAAGAAATCAACCGAAAATTAAAATTTTTATTTTTAACGAAAAATTTCACTACGCCATATTGTTTTTGGGTTTGTTGAAAGATTTTTGGCAAGTATTCATCAAGATCTATTACGTGGTGAAATTTGGTTCCAATTGTTCCAATGGTTTGAAAAATATTTGGGTTTAAATGTGCAAAAAAATTGCAAAATTGAAAATGAAGTTTTTGCTTTTTCATAGCCAAATTTCGGACCTTTTCAATTATTGGACAGTCGAATTAAATTTATTCCTAATAGTTTTCTATAAGATCTACAAAATGAACTTTTCATAATTAAAATCGGTTCAGTGGTTCAAAAGATATGGATTTTTGAAATTTTAAAATTCATATAAAAATGAAATCAGTAATTTCAGAATTATTCAAATTTGATTCCAATTTTCTTAGGCTTCGTTTATGAGAAGTATATCATATTTTATATCATTTTAAAGGTCTTATCGTGATCTATCATTTTGCGAAATTTGGTTCGATTTGATCCAATGGTTCGGAAAATATTCGAGTTTAAATGAGTAAACAAAATGAATGAAATTGTATATCAAAATTAATGATTTTCTAAGCAGAATTTCAGAGCTTTTGAATTTAAATACAATCAAATGAAATTTATTACTAATAGTTCTTCTCAATAACTACAAAATACTTTTTTAATCTTTGAAATCGGTTCAGTAGTTTAGAAGATATTAATTTTTGAAAATTTAAGATTCCAATAAAAAAAATCAATGATTTCTGAATTTTTCAAATTTCATTCTAATTTTCTCAGGAATCCTTTTCGAAAACTATATCATATTATACATTTCTGGAAAGGGTTCAATAAGTTCTAGAACTAGAAAAAAATTTGAACTCAATTGAAATTGTCATTTAGAAAATATTGAGGTAAAAATAAAAATAGGAAAAATTTGTTAAACGAAGTTGATCGAAGAAATTTGAATTGATTTTAAAATGTACAATTCAAACTTTTTGCATGACATGCTGCAAAAATTAATGGAAAATATAATGAAGACACAAATTAACTTAAAATATATGCAATATGCACAGAATGTGTCTTTTAATTAGCGCGTTGAAGTTGATGGAAGCATAAAAAGCAGGTGACACTTAAAACTCTTCTGCCAACACTAACAACAACAACAACAAAAACAACAAAAAGACACATCGAACTTACATTTGTACTTTGGAAATCGCTGACGAGTAAAGATTCTTATCAATGTTTGATTTGACACGAAAATATTTAATTTTAATATCAGCACATAAATTTCAGAATTTATCCTTCAACTTCGATTTACTTTTTACACCTGTGCCAAACCAATTATAACAACAACCACTCAACAACACAGAAAGATTAATACTAACCTCAGGAAAATGCCATTGGAATTGTCATTATGGCGAAACCAACTCGAAAAAAGCTTTTGGAATTGTCGTTCTGGGAAGATAACGATAATTCTTCGGAAAGCAGCAATCATTGGAATTGTCGTTCGATGGTTCACTCGATGGTTTCTTGCTGCATCTGCGGTTTTTCTGCTTTTAGCTAAAAATTGCACACTGGAGACGTATGAGATGCAAAGATCTGGGGCCTTTTTCGATTCCATCCAGCAGAAGAAGAAAATTATAGACGCGCGCGCGCTCGCTGAAGACACTGAAGACGTTGAGGATGCAAGAGCCAAATGTGGTAGAAGGACGAGAAGTTGACGTGCACGTGACAGCTAAATTGGCGCACCGTCTACAAAACCACCAACAAGAACAACAACAACAACAAGAAAATCAACCAAGAAACTGTATGGTTCAAGTGGAACTATAACAACAACAGCAACAAGGAAAAACAAAATAAACATTTATAAGCGATTATCGATATTGACTCTCCACTTGCTATACAGAGGGTTGCAAAATTTTAAGGGATGATTACAACAATTGATTTTGTTGCAAATTTTACAGAAAATATGAGGTATAATTATAACGTTAGTTTTTTTTGTTTGGTAAACTAACTAAAAAAGTTTTTTTGTTGTAAGATTATTGGTTTGTATTTCATTCTGGTGAAGTTTTTGTCGAATGGAGTGAAAATTGTTTGGTGAGAATCGTTCTTCAAGGCCTTCTTCACAACGAAACGAAAATAATTGGATGCAATTAACGTAATTTTCTCGAAATTGGGTAAAACTCACTTCTATACCCAATTATTACCAACAAAGTACGTTTGAAAGTAAAATTGTTTATTTCAATTGTAAAAAAATGCAATCAGTTTTATAAAAATAATTTGGATGATTGGAATTTATAATTTTTAGAACTTTTATATAATCTTGACTTTGATTGTAATCATATTTGCAAATTATTCTGGAATTAACTTCTGCATCTGGAAAAATCATGAAAACGACAATTCCAATGCTCCCTTTTATTGATTAACAGTCTCAAAGTACAGAAAACTGATTCGGTTCATTTTCTTTTATGGAAAAATTGTAATTTTTCACCATGTATATAAAAAATGCATCGATTTTCATGTCTTGTTAATGATGGTTAATGCGTTTAGCTTGTCGCAAGGCGATTATTTGATTTGACGACGCGTAATTTACTGCAACGAGGTAAACTGGAAATTTATATATGTATATTAATCACCCTGTCGCAATTAATAATCAATTAGAGTTCGTTAATGTCGCGAAAAACTCATATTTCATACGGTTTTACGTTGAATTTGTATGGGAAAACTGTTATTTCAGCTAAATATATTTAATTATGCTAATTACTGTGTGACTTAAGTTGATTTAATGTTGCAAAAAGAGTTTGCTGATATTTATACAAATTTATGGATAATTTTTACTCCTGAAAAGTATGCAACCCAATGAACACACACATTGAATCTTACCAATGTTGTCAACAATTTACTGTAGTAGATAATTCAGTTGCTAAATCTTGATTACTGTTAATGAATGAAAATTAAAAATTAGGCGATGTTTATAGAAAATTTTATCAGCTTTCGTTTGGTGCAAAATTCAAAATATTTAGATATTTGCATGTGTCCGTAATTTCATTTTGAAAATATGTTGACAGTACTCTATTACATTAGAAAATAAGACCTTTCAAATTTAGCATTATTGTTGCTAATTGTTTATATATAGCAATGAAGAGATAGATGATTATTATAGAGAATTTAATTACCTTTCATTTGGTACTATAAACAAATTAATTTGATAATTCCATGTGATAGTATTTACGTTTTGAAAAATTATTGATATCATTCAATTTTCCAAACATTAAAAAAGAATCATTTTATATTTAGCCTTATTGTTGCTAATTGATTATGACTAGCAATTTACACAAAGATATTTATTATAGAGAATTTAATTACCTTTCATTTGGTACCTTAAACAAATTAATTCGATAATTCCATGTGATAGTATTTACGTTTTGAAAAATTATTGATATCATTCAATTTTCCAAACATTAAAAAAAAATATATTAAATTTAGTCTTATTATTGCTAACTGTTTATGATTAGCAATAAATAGATGGATGATTATTATAGAGAATTTAATTACCTTTGATTTGGTACCATAAACAAATCAATTTGACATTTCTATATGTTGGTAATTCCGTTTTGAAAATTTGTTGATAACATCCCATCTTGAATACCTTAGAAAAAGGAATCCTTTAAATTTAACTATATTGTTGCTAATTGTTTATGTATAGCAATCAACGGATGGATGATTTTTATAGAGAATTTAATTAGCTTTCTTTTGGTACCATCCACAAATCAATCCGACATTTCCATATGTTACTAATTTCATTTTGAAAATTTGTTGACATTTTTTATTCATGATCCCATTAGAAAAAAGTTAGTTTAAATCTAATCTTATTGTTGCTAATTAATAATATATAACAACAAATAAATGGGTGATTCTTATAGGAAATTTTATTAGCTTTCATTTGGTACAAGACTTAAGTCATTTCGATATCTGCTTGTGTAAGAAATCTCATATTGAAGATTTGTTGACATTGTTTTATTTTGACCACAATATGAATTCTATTTCTAGAATATTTATACCCAAAACAGACAGTTAGCGCCATCTGTACGTCTTTCCTAGTAGAAGCTCCTTCAATTCCAATATGACTTAAGTAAAGTAATCTTTAAATACCATGACTAACTCAACTATTTCCACGAGAGCGCGCTAGTAGTACTGAATTTGAATTCTTGAACCGAAGAACCGAAGAACGGAACATAAAATTGAATCACGTGGCCTTCTAGATTACCTGCGTTCATGTTCTACTCAGTAACTTCTACGTTCCTTCTCGCTCCCACTCCTACTCCACTCGTAAACACCGCGAATCATACGGGCTGAGACGCGTTCAGGTAAGTCAATTCAGTCGGTTACCTGACGCTGAGTAGACTGTGCGTGATCGTTTGTGCGCGTCCGTTTCTCAGCGCGTTGTTTGTGTACATCGAGATCATTGCTGCTAAGTAACATCCAAGCAGCATCCATAACAACGCGTTTCTTGTTTTGCATCAATACCAACAAGTTCCAAATTCATCCTTTGGAGACATTGAACGAATTGGAAGTGTTTTTAACGTGATTTTCGTGTGCATTGATTTTCTTGAGGATTTGTGAAGATGTGTCATGGTGCCATGATGACTTAACGCACGGATATCACAGCGTTCATCTCCTTTCACCGTTTCAAGCCGGTCTCTGGGAAGAAGCACATTCGAATCGGATTGAACAAGGTATGGGTCGTTGTTTTCAGGGTTTAGGAGATCAATTGTTGATTTTTCTGGAATTCCAATTGGGATGCTGGATGGGTTCGGATTTGTGGTGTGTATTGGTGTTTGTATGACGTGTGATGACCGAGCAGACAAGATGGTATGACCTCGATTCAAGCGGGGCTCAAAGAAGAGGCTGCTTCTTGGGTCGCTTCTTCTTCTACTTCGCCTTCTTCGGATGATGATGATGAGGATGGCGCGTTTGTTGGAGCTGCGTCAGCATCTCTTCGGCGCGAATGGCTTAGGCAAATACGATTTGAATTTACAGTTAGAGCTCAGCCAACACACATCTTGAATTATGTACATGTTTTACTTGGGTTTCATGAGGATTGAGGTGATTTTTATCAATTCATATTCAATTGTAACATATTTTAGATATCATTGCCATTTACATTCTTCTTAGAGATACAGAAAATGAGGTTTCAATGATCCAAATCATCCCAATTGTGAAAATTGTGCATTTTAGGTATCCCATTTTGCAAGTTCGGGTATTTCCGAATCCCGCTGTGTTTTGGGACCATGACCAATATTATTTTTTCGCCAAAATACTATAAATGCCGTTTGAATCATCAAAATCGAACCAATAGTTTCGGAGATATGAAAATTTTTGAAAACTCGAGCGATTTTAAGAATTTCATTTCGTTTTTATCGCTACAAACTTTTTTTTCAATTTTTTTCTTTGAACGCGATTTCTGGTCTCCCTCTGACCAAAAGGGCATGAACCCATACATTTTTGGAAAGTGCTCGTCAGGATCTACAATTTGTTTCTAATTTTAGTTTTATCGGTCCAACCGTTCAAAAGTTATACGCAGTTAAAGACGCGAAAAAAAGCGAAAATTTTGCAGTTTTAGGACCCCATTTTTCTGGTTCGTGTATTTCCGAATCCCGCAGCGTTTTGGGACCTTGACCAATGTTATTTTTTCGCCAAAATACTATAAATGCCGTTTGAATCATCCAAATCGGTCCATAAGTTTCGGAGATATGAAAATTTTTGAAAACTCAAGCGATTTTAAGAATTTCATATCATTTTTATCGCTACAAACTTTTTTTTCAAATTTTTTCTTCGATCGCGTTTTCTGCTCTCCCCATGAACAAAAGGGCATGAACCCATACATTTTTGGAAAGTGCTCATCGAGACCTACAATTTGGGTCCAACTTTAATTTATTTGGTCCAACCGTTCAAAAGTTATACGCAGTTAAAGACGCGAAAAAAATCGAAAATTTTGCATTTTTAGGACCCCATTTTTCTGGTGCGGGTCTTTCCGAGTCCCGCAGAGTTTTGGGACCATGACCGATGTTATTTTTTCATCAAAATACTATAAATGCCGTTTGAATCATCAAAATCGGTCCAGTAGTTTCGGAGATATGAAAATTTTTGAAAACTCGTGCGATTTTAAGAATTTCATATCGTTTTTGTCGCTACAAACTTTTTT
>JARJDZ010004110.1:0-10761 GCA_030264555.1 Aleochara sp. GC000083 | reverse complement strand
AATCATTTTACGAATAAAATATTGTGAAATGCTTTCATTACCAGCTGTTCAGTATCTCTACTAGAAGGGTTACGATTTTATCCACCAGTAGGGCGCCACCATTTCTCGACATGGCGAATTTTATCTAGGTAAAATTGTCAAAAAATCAATACCAAGATTAATTTTATGTCGGCAAAATTAGCGAAAATCAGTATGAAGATTGTAGTCTTTGCTCATTTTATGTGGAAATAATTGTCNATGCAAAACGGCGTGGTTGGGAAGAAATGTATCAATTAACCGAGGGATTAAATTGTCACTTTACTCCCGCAGTAGGATGTGGTAATAAAACTCAACTCTAAATGGACCGACAATACGTGAAGGGAATAAAGTACCTACTTTACTCCCGCGATTTGCAAAAATAACAATAACTCATGTATTCACATACTGAACACACAAGAATAAATTGTTTGCACTATACCTTATTCATTGCAGCAAAATGTCCCACGCTGTCCAAAGTACCTCCATCAAACAATGGCTAAACTAGCCACACTCATAGAATCTGCAAAAATAAAAATAATTACACATGTGTTCACATAATGAATGTACAAGAAAAAATTGTTTGCACAATATCTTAATATTAGTAGCAAAGTAACCAACACTGCCAAAAGTACCTGCATCAAGCATGGGCGACCTAGCTGCAATTGTAGAATCTGTAAAAATAAAGATTATAAATATAATATATAAATAAATTGTTCACACAATACCATAATATTTGCAGCAAAATGTCCAATGCCAAATAAATTACTCAGCTTGAAACTAGAAGCGTAGGGATGGTTGCCTATCATAAAAGGTTTGCGACTTTGCTAAGCTAAAGTTTGCCTATTTGACACGAGGTGTCACTAGTGGTTAAAAAAAATTCCTAATTAACCAATTATGTGCATTTTACAAAATCAACAATTATTAATAAAATCATAAATTAAATTTGCTTAAAATTCGCGTTGATGTTTAGTGTTTTACAATTGTAACTGTTCAACCATTCATGAGGGCAATGATTTGAATAATGCAAAACACTGATAGGTCCAAAGATGAGACAGAAATAGATCAAGAGTTAAATTGTCATTATTCGCATTAAAAATAGGGTCTCTGCACAGGCATAGGATGTTCAGCCAAAAGATATTGAAAGGTGTAGAAATATAAAGCCTACTTACAGATGTGTGTGTAGATCAATTAATTTGGTGATCATGCAGTCCATTGCTGTTTAAAGTCTTTTGTGTGTTAAAAAAGGCCCCACAATTTTGGAAGATTCACTAGAATGAAATATAATGGAAATTTTTTTCATATATTCATTGAATTGTTTATATGCATAATACTTTACACACCTGCAGTTGTTACACATGTAAAATCTTCTACATTGCTTAATTTCCTCCAACCTATGATGAAGACTCCCATAGTATTTATAGGTTCTGCAACATTTAAAACAATTAATTATTTGCTCACATATTGAACATATAGGACTGGTTATACCTTAAGCAGTTTCTGCCTTAACCAATGCTGCTTGGTAGCTATTACATTCCTCTAACATGTGACATGGACTGTAACAAAGACAGCAGCTTCTGTAATGATAGAAATAAATAGTTATTTGTTTACATATTGTACATACACATAGGAATGAATTACTTATAGTCACACACACCTCATGGAAACGAATGCAAAATGGCCTATGCTATGATTAAATGTTTATGATTATAAAATTCATTAATTGAAACAATATATCTTAAGCCATAATTTTTTATTTTATTTTTATATAAAACTTGAATTGTATTATTTGTTAGCTTTGCTAAATAAAACTACTATTATTATTATTATTAAATTGTTGGAAATACTGGTTGACTAAATTACTGCAAGTAATTTGTGTACATTCACTACATGATTGGTTCTGTAGCAATATTTTTCCTGTGAAATTTTGAACCACCAGTGCAGCACTTTACTAGTTTACAATGTTCTTAACAAATAATTATGCAGCAGCTTTATTCTATTTTTTTTTAGATTATATTGCATGGTAACTTTTGAGGGCATTCACAGTTAACATTGAAAATTCCATTTTTAATCCAGACAATATTATAAATGTCCATTTGGGTAGAGAACCTGCAAATGAGTGACCAAGCAAACAAGAACAGCTGAATGCAGCCCCTGCAGCAGCTTTAGCAGTCACTTATTGCACTCATATTATATGTGATTACTCGATAGTGTAGAGCACATTATTACAATAGTTGCTTGAAAACTAATTCAAATGAAGAGGGCTCCGCATTCTGAGATAAGTAGCAACATGTAACTAACATGATCTCTGGTTTGAATCTGGTAAGACAGAGTTCAGTTTCAATCCAGTTCCAAGCCAACATCATTCATCCCTCAAATCGTAATCACCAAGTTATACACAGTACACAGATACACATGTATCTATATTAAATTTGAAATCGTAATCGTAATACTTAACCAGTATGTTAGTACTTACATGCAGCTTACCTGTATAAAAACAATAAAATACAACACAATAGCAATCAACGAGAATAGTTTTAATGCTTCAAATCACTTCAAATCTCATCAAGCGAATGCCACAGCTGCTACAGCAGAGAAAAATCATCTGATTGTCGGATGTGACAGCAGACCTCTACAATTAAAAAATGAGATATCTATCGGAAAGTAGGAGAAGCTCAAACCAGTTCTGAAAGCTGGCTAAAGCAGATTTCCTTATAAATAATTTAAATCGCATCATTTTCAATTTTTAATTTTTTAAATGATTAGTTTTAGAAAATACTGCAATAATGCAATATTACGTAAAGAAACTCACCTTCTTTGAAACTAGAACGCTCTACTTAGTTCAAATTGTTTCTGCAATTCTTTTGTTTAGAAAATAATTAGGGAAATACAGGTACACAAAAAAGAAATTTACATGGTCTCTGTCTTCGTTATGCATATATATGCACTAATTAAATGTATAGAAATGGTTCTTACAATACCAAAGAAAAATTGGTGCAGAAATACTTTTTGAAGATTATGAAATTGAACTACTGATTTTCATTGTCCAATTTGTGAATAAGATAATAATGAAATAACAAAAATCCGTATTAACTATTACATTTCATCTGGTGGAATTCGAATTTTGTAATTAATAATTTATATTTAATTTCTATATATAGTGTAAATTGTAATCTACCTAAATTATATTAATATTTTTTTGTTGGAATTTGAAAGGAATGTTGCAAATGTTAATTTAATCACATTTATATTCAACTACTCTAATTAAATATCAATACCCGCTGAAAATGCACGTGTAATTCCATAATTATATTAGTTGCAATATACATTTAATTGTGTAATAAATTGACAATGCCACAATATTTGCATAGTAGGTCTGAACATAATTTCAATAATTTCATTCATTTGACTAATTATATTATTTTTGAAAAATATTATGGACTTTTTTAATATCGGCTCTGAGAACTATTGTTGCGACAGTATCAATAGAAGTAAAATTTCAAGCTTATTTTGTTGTTTAAATTGCATAATTGTTAATATCCACTTGCTATTTTCGGTACATTCATTATTGAAAATTCTATTCTGATTATCACCAGATTATAGATTGCTAGGAAACTGCCAAATATTATTTTTAGTTTTTACGTTGTCAGCCGTATAAATACCCCAAGGATTGCTTTTTTAAAATTTGCTATACTTATAACAACCCACAATAACATATAAATTTCAATTGTGATATGTTAGGTAAAACAGTAAATTGTTTTTTCTTCATTATTTCACCAAATCGAAAGAAAACGTTTATCTTGGTGCTCAAGTGTAGCACTGAATTCAATACTGCAGAAAATGAGTTCTTTTCAGAAACATATAGTTTGTGACTGCCAGGAAAAAGCTATTAACGAAAACGTATTCGTTGGTAATCTCAGGAGCTTTTGCATGAGTCTGCAAATACACTCTCAATCAGTCGCCGTTGTGAATTAAACATGATACATTAATGACGATGCCTTGAATACGTTTTCGATCGCATGCTTCGTCGCTGTCATCCTCCAGGATGAGCAATGGCCAGCATGGCATGATTGTGAATATCTGGATGGTGGGTGCATAAATTCGACGACAGCAATTCAATAGGCGAGCATCACTGATCTATGAATAATTTATGACGTTTACTTAATTGATTTGTACTCTCGCCTATTCGGCAAACTAACACGACAGGAATTCGATTAAAAATGCACCAACTTCATATAACGGAAATAAGCAAAAAATGATTCAGATCGAATGTAACTCTGCATTGAAAATGATGTAGTGTTTGGTTTTGCAAATTTCCCAGAAAGATTTTATAATTCGAATGATTTTGTAAACAAGAAGAAATGTAATTTAGATTTGTTTAATGAAATTGAGGTGTATGAAATTAATTTCAAATCTGAGAATGCTATAAATTTATATTTATTGTTGTGAAATTCATGAAATGTTAATTGTCAATAAATATATAAAAACTAGAACTATCTTGATTTGACGATTGTGTCTAATGAAATTACATTTGACCGGCTCCTCCACCAAATTATTGCTACTATATTTCTCGATTAGAATTAAAAATTTAACCTGATTCATTGTAAACACACGTTGGCAAAGAATAACTAGAAGATGATAATATTTTAAAGATAAAAACTGAAACATAAATAATTTTTGAGATTTAATTTTTCCTGTTAATAAAGAAATTAAGTTTGACTCGCTCCTCCACCAAATAATTGCAACTCATATTTGGTTCTGAAAGATGATATTGAAATAAATAATGACTTTTGTGCATTATTCTTCAATTATATATATTCTTAAATTTTTTTCTTATATAAATTAGTTGGGATCAGGGCTTCGAACCGATATTTTTTTCGTTTCAATTCAACTTTTCCAAAATATATTGGTATATATCTGATTCATCCATGAAACCGAAATAATTAAACAACTCTCGCACTTAGCTCTTGCTCAAAGAAACCCTTTTCCTAAATTGAAGTCCGTTACAAAAAACGCAGACTTCAGCTGACCTTTTTCTATAAAATTCTGAAGTGAGAAAAAAAAACATTGAACACTGGTTTAACATATTTTTTACATTTGCCTAAATCCAGAGTAACCAGAAAAAAGCGCCTCAAGAATTGGTATCAATATTTAAGAAAGCTTCAATTGAAATTCACTATGGAAAAAAGAAGAAATGTATTTGAAGTTTGGTAAATGAAATTGAAAATGCATCAAATAAATTGAGTTGTAATTCGGAAAATGTAATTTTTAATTCAGAATGCTATAAATGTAATTCCGACTCATGAACTGTTATTCAGAAACTTTGTAAATATATAAATAAAAAGGAGAACTTTGTATTTTGATTTAATGTCTGTGTCTAATGAAATTACATTTGACCGGCTCCTCCACCAAATTATTGCTATATTAGTTCTCGAATTGATTTAGTAATTTTACCTGATTCATTGTAAATATACGATGGTAAAAACAAAAAAACAAATAATTTTTGAGATTTGCTTTTTTCTATTTCTAAAGAAATTACGTTCGACCGGCGCCTCCACCAAAATATTTTGCCTCATATTTAGTTCGGAAATATGATCTTGAAATAAACAATAATTTTCGTGGTTGTATTTAATTCTTTTATTCTTATATTCATTAGTTAGAATCGGCATCAGAATTGAAGAAAGTCTCAATTGTATTTTACTACGGAAAAATGTAGAAATGTATTTTCAATTTGTTAAATGGAATTGAGAGAGTTTCATGAAATGTAATCCAGAAATTGTCGTTTGAAATTCAGAAAGCATTATATGTAATTCAGATTTTATTGAAGTTTATTTAAGTAGAATTTATAAACTGAGTGATAATTACGGTTTCATGAATAATGTCAATATTCTGATGTTATGCACATATTACTATTAAAAGCTGAATTATTATTTAATAATAGGTAGAACTATTAGGATTTGCATTTGAATCCTTCTGGATGTAATCTGATGTATTCTCAATTATGTTTGACTAATCTGAAATACATTTAATCAATTCTGATATTAAAGTTACGCTTTCTCAATGATATTTTCCAAATCTGAATTACAATTTTTGTAAAATGAATTCATATACAACAAATCTTATTACATTTGCTGATCGTCTAATGTCTGTTTACTTATCTGAATTGCATGTTATATTTTCTGAATTATTAAGTATAAAATGTTGTTGCAATAACATTAGGAAGTTATTCAAAGCAAAATACGGAATATCATATCACATTATGAATTATATATCTGCTTGTAAATCTACATCTTTGACAAATTTAAAGCAAATAACTTCCAAATAAAACAGACAAATGCAATAAAAATATTGATTCAATATTATTATGTTTATAATCAGTAATTTTTGCATAGAATATTTATTTCTCAATTTTTGCATTTTACAACTTTCAGAGAAACTCACAAAGAGAGAATTTTACTGGGAAACTAATCAGTGGTTGTATTTCGTATTTTCGACCAGTTGTTTCTATATTCGTATTTACTGCGTGTGTCCAAACATGTTCTAAAAATAGAGTGGAACGACAATTTCGGGATTTCCCGGCCTGTGTTACCGAAATAGAAAAAGTTTATAGTAATTGCAATGCATCATACCGTCAATGTTGGTATTGGTGAAAGTTAAATTGGAATGCTTTTCGATGAATTCCTGTAGGGAATTGGCATGCGGTTGCAGTGGAAGGAACTCGAATTCCAATTCAAATTCTAGTTTAGTTTAGCAGCGGATTTGTTGGCATAGGTAGCCGTATTAGAAATTCGATGTGCTTTATGCAGGTTTCTGTGGCAAGTTTATCCGGATTGGATTGGACCGAGTAATAGGATTCAGCTATTCCAAATGCAGATAGTTCAATGAATTAATAAAGCCCTCCAGTTCATAATTAATTTTTAGGAATACATCAAACAATCGGATTCATTGAAAAACCTCACATATCAATCGAGCTCTCAGATATCTTTTGTGCACGAATGTGAACTGCGGTTTCAAATCAACATCGAATGTCTATTTTCGAGTCCACTTGATGAATAGGCTGCACAAACATTCCATGGCAATTCATCGTTTCGAGGGTCCTTAAATGACCTGTCCTGGATATTGACGCATTCCTATGCAAACAAATCGAGCAGCGAGAAAGGCACCACTGTGAAATTTCCCCGTTTAAGCCGAGTTTATGTTGTTGTTTGTGCGTTCTGCAATGTATATTAATATTTCAGAAATAATTAACGGACCGGGCGCTTAAAGTTTCGTCGTTTTCAGTGGACACAGCACGACACAGCACAAAACGCCTCTGCAATCAATTATAAATTCTACAAAGTGTTTACATTTTCTACCAGATGAAAGAAAATTCGTTTCATCCATTCCAAAAATATCGTTTTTTAAAAATATTAAATAGTGATTATTTTCACTTAGGAAGCGCACCCAAATTTATTAAACCTTCGTAATGGTTGAGAAATTGTACAAAGGAATAAAAAACAAAACAAAAACTATGACAGCATTTTGTAAACGTTTTCATGATATGGTCACCGAATGTTGTTGTTCGACAAAGTTAAATCCGACTAAAAAGCGAGACGGGAACGTCGACGTCTCCCTTTCCAGAAATTATCGTCATTATCCGGTTTTTCGGTGTATTCTCCATTCGCGAAGATCGCATGGCCAGCGGTTTAAACGGTGCGTTATTTTCTGGATGTGGGTTGGAGCCCGAGGGATTCGACGCACCCCATCGAAATGTTTGTTGTTTTTTGGTCGCCTATAAAGCAAAATTGCGCTGACACTTATTTTTCGTGTTGCTTGCCAACTCTGCAGATATATTTCACGCAGTTTACATTTAAATATAATGATGACTTGGAAATTGTATCCTCCCACCTGGAATGGGAATGATGGTAATTGCGATTACATTTGGATCATTTATGCCGAAGGGGTTAACAAAAATTGACGAGGATTTGAAAGGAAATGGTTGAGCTAGGGTAGTTACCATATAAAATGGTATAGTGGTCGTTACTTTTAAATACATTAAGGTAATAAAAACGAAGGGACATAAACGCTATAAAATTTAAACGAATGTAAGAAAACAGGAAAATCGTAAAGAAACCATTACGTAACGGAAGCTCTGATTGTTTCGACGAAAATTCTGTGGGGTAATGTATAAGCTTAATAGCTAAAGTTTACTTTTTTTGCAAAAGATGACGTTATTTTTTTATGGTATTTTTGGCGCGGACGTGAAATTCTTTATGGCTCACAAAACAAGATACAAAGTCTAAAAACTGGGACATTTAGAAAAAAAAAATATATATATATTGACCACTCAGCACAGTAATCAACAAATTTGTCATTTTCATAATTGAATTTCTGTAAAATATCATTTTAGAATTGAAGTTTCAACTGGAACTTATGTATTTTTGTAAGACCCCAAAATCTAGTAACTAAAAAATTATTCCTTCCAAGTATTTCAGCTTTCCAACGTCTTTCAGTAATACGTTAAAGCAAGATTCTATCATGATCTTACATCTTTATTGTAGATCTCTATTGTGTGATTATAAAAGTCATAGATTTTTAGTTCTTTAGGGACTATCGCTTCCAATGGGTTCATCTTCAATTGAGGATGATTTCAGACCAGAGGTAAAATAAATCCGTATGAGCTCGCTGTGTTATCTTCTCCCAAATCACATCTATCATTTCAATCCTATGTATTTCTATCAAACAGAATGCTGAACTCTGAAGGAAGCAATCACAAATAAAGGATTTTCTTGTAAAAAAAATAATTTTAAGGGTAGACCAGTTTGGATTCTTGTAAAACTTTATGGAAACCACTCTCGGACTATGTAGAGTATACATAAATTGATGCTAATACGGATATCTTCATGGAAACAGATCAAAGAAAGTTACTGAATCTAATGACAATACAATTTGTTGAAGGTAAATCTTATGAATATGGAGGGTTTTAATTTGGAATACATCTCATTACAAATAGCAGAAATTATTTACATAGTCTTAAAACTATAAACGAACCTCAAAATAACCAGCCATTAAACGAGGGAAGAGAATATGACAAATATAATATAAGGGTCTTTAGAAATAAAAATTGATTACCACACATTCTCTTTGTTCTAAAAAGTGTGATTGTATGAAAGTATTCATTTCATACCCTATAACTTTACCTCAATTTAAGGTTGTCCTTAACTAACCCAAACACCTTCGTTTGTTCCAAATTTATCCACCAAAAGGTCTCGCACCTTTGTAACCACATAGTTTAACCTTCTACGTTTCTACAATATTATATGACCTCTGGATATTTTCATCTATCAAACATTATTTTATAAGGTATACCTGTTCACTTCTTATGTTTATTTGGTGGTGTCAGAGTTGGGAGTTGGATAGTCTAAAGGTAGTCAAAAGTTATCTTTCATACTGTACTGACTGTAGTTCTTTTGCATGTCTTATCAAATATTCATATAGAGAATCAGATACCGTGAGCACATCCTCCTTGCTGTGAAAAGTACAATTGCCGTTTTGACTGTGTGAATTATAAGAATTATAAGTTCATCCTTGATGCAGTTAGAGATGGTACCTTCAGAAGAGTATAGTGTGTTCTCAAGATTGTACGTTCCTCTTTGGAGCTGATATACATAGAAACAGTCTTCAGCAGGATAATATGTGATTGGACTGCGAAGAACCATGTATTCTTGGTGCTGATGGATTTCGTCCCTCAAATATGGTCCTTGAATCTTTATCAATATGGTATGCTATCAAGGCAATGTCTTCATCATAGATTTTTGCTTTGTGTATACATGCTAGTATTAAAAAATGCATGGTGTGTGCTTCATCACACAATAGAAGTGAAAAGTGAAAAACATCAACAGGGGTGTTTATGCGACAAACAATTTGTTTTTATAATTACCGAGCAAAAACAGAGTGTTTAAGTAAAGGCTTAAATCATGCTTTTTAAAATGGTTTTTTAATCATCAAAATCAGTTAAATAGTTCTTGAGTTATATGAAAAAACATTTCTTATGGGGATTTACATTGAAAGGTGAAAATGCACCTGTTACATAATACGTTACAATGTATCAAATTTAATGTATCAGTTGATTTCTTGTTTGCATTCCTCGCAATCCAATTTCTATTGTGTCCATTATGCAACTGTTTACTTGTTACTATTACTGTTTACTCATTTCTATTCTTTGGCTGTATTCCTTGCATTCCATTTTTGTTTGCCTCTATTCTATTTGAAGTGTCCATTGTTGTGCTGCATTGTGTGTTCGTTAGTGGCGTAGATCGTCATTATTCATCACTTTTTTCGATGCATGCATTCAATGCACCTGCAACTGTCAATAAAGTTCTGCACAGCTTGAAATATCCTTAGAAGATCTCTATATGTCATTCAGTTTAACAGATATTTAAATTTTACGTTAATACTTTAAGGTTTAAATGCTATAATGAAATATGCAAACCTATTGATGCCACAAATTTTCTCATCACTCGTTTCAAAGTCCTCATTTTCTGAAAGTCTAACATTCTGACGAATGCAATAAAAATGCACGGTGTGTGCTTTAAGATCACACCATAGAAGTGAAAACTGAAAAACGTCCACAGGGAAGTTTATACGAATTACAATTTGTTTTTATAATTACCAAACAAAAACAGACTGTTTAAGTAAAATCTTAAATCATCCTCTTTAAAATGCTTTTTGAATCATCAAAATCCGTCAAATAGTTCATGAGTTATA
>JARJDZ010004107.1:0-36001 GCA_030264555.1 Aleochara sp. GC000083 | reverse complement strand
TTGAAAAAAAAGTTTGTAGCGAAAAAACCGATAAGAAATTCTTAAAATCGCTCGAGGTTTCAAAAATTTTCATATCTCCGGAACTAATCGACCGATTTGGATGATTCAAAGGGCATTATTAGTATTTTGACGAAAAAATAACATTGGTCATGGTCCCGAAATCCTGCGGGAATCGGAAATACCCGAACTTGAAAAATGGGGTCTTAAAATTCAAAATTTTCGCTTTTTTTCGCTCTTTAACTGCGTATAACTTCTAAACGGTTGGACCAATTTAACAAAAGTTAGAATCAAATTGTAGGTCTCAATGAGCACTTTCCAAAAATGTATGGGTTCATGCCCTTTTGGCCCTTGGAAGAGCAGAAATCGCATTCGAAGAAAAAAAATTGAAAAAAAAAGTTTGTAGGGGAAAAAGCGATATGAAATTCTTAAAATCGCTCGAGGTTTCAAAAATTTTCATATTTTCGAAACTAATAGACCGATTTGGATGATTCAAAGGACATTTTACATATTTTAACGAAAAATTAACATTGCTCCTAGTCCCGAATCTGTTCGAGATTCAGAATTACATAATAACCAATAAATAGTAACATCCTGGATGGAAAATTCCTCCGAAAATTCTGCAACTCTGCAGGAACACTTGCACCCATAGAAAGTAACTATTATCCATAACCATAATCCCTTTAAAATATGCCGTCCGAAGAAACCCCCAGAAGAAGAAGACGAAGAAGATGCCGCTGAGAATTTATCGTTTTACAGCGCATTTTTAAGGCGAAAATTTGCATTTCCTTCCTTGGCAAACAGCTGCCAAGATATTGAATGCGCAAATCAACGTTGAAGACCTCGCAAAAGCACTTATTTACAGCTCGCTTCTCTTCGGGGATTATGCTAAACTCACTTGGTGGACAAATAATCGAAGATAAAGGAACTGGGGAGTGTTTTATGGTTGGAAGTCAACAAGAAATGGCATTGATTTTGATGTCACAAATATGTCTTCGGTATTGGATGTCTATGGTTCGAAAAGCAACAAGGTGCAATAAATTTGTTTCCGTTTCAAAAATGTCGTACGCTTGCAATATGTTCACGAATATCAGCAACAATTGGCGCATGAAAAACGAAATTTGAGAGTCATCTCGTATGGTTAATTTAATTTTTGAGGTTAAGTTACTCGTGGGTAACGGCTGGTTGATACAAAAATCTCTTAATTTTTAGTTTTTTTCTTGATAAACAAAAAAGTCAAGAATTCTGTCGAGGGAAAAATTGTGGATCAAATTTATTGTGAAAAATCAATAGAAAAAATCCAATTGGATTTCTCGAAAATTTAGTCTTTCGGAAACTCCAAAAATGAAAATCAAAAAAACAAATTAGACGAAGATCTAAAATTCAATTTTCCAAGAAACATTTCAAAATCTACAAACCTTCAACATCCGCAATTCTGAGTATCTCCAACGAAAACTCTTTCTGTATCGGATATGAATGGAACTTTATGGAGGCAAAATTTTCCCGAAATTCCCATTCGGAAAACTCGACGTGCACGCATCAATGAAGCACCGCGTGCGAAGACTATTTCGAAAATATTTTTCCAAACTAATACCTTTGGGAACCATCCCAATCACCTCCGCTCAAAAAAAAAAAGAATTGCCCATTGGAGAACCATGTAGACACAATCAGATGATTCCCTATTATGCCCATTATGGGCATTCTATTATGATTAGTGTAATATAATTGTTAGCACTCGGGCTGTACGAAAAGATTTTTTGGTCCAAGGACAGGAAGTCGTCCATTGAAAGCTCTCAAATGGCTACCACGAAACGCCGACCGAAGAAGTGGAAGACGTGGAGGATGGATCATATGTTCGGATGCACTTGCCACACGCGTTGCCGACATTTTTAAATGCCCTGGGAAAGTTCGGTCAGCTGATAGCTGTAGATCAGAGATCCTCCATGCTGTTTACTTCTTTGTGGGCCTTCGTCTGGCGACGGGATTCCGAGAAGAAGGGCCCATGAAGAAATTTAAAGGTCCCACAAGTTTTTGTGGCGTTGGTGTCGATCGATAGTGATCCAGAAAGAGATAGACGTTAATGGTCTTAAATGTTAATGATCCAGAAAGAGATAGATCTGTTTTGGACTCAATCTAGAAAGAAATAGTTGTCTTTTGGCTTTGATCGATAATGATCCAAAAAGAGATAGATCTATAGTTTGGATCCATGGGTTGGTAATGATCCAGAGATCAAGAAAGAGATAGATCTATAACTTGAATCAATGGATTGGTAATGATCTAGAAAGAGATGAATGATTCCAGTCTTGAAAGCCGCGAAATCTTTGCTTTTCATGGATCTTTGTTTGATGATGGTTGATGCTTTTGGTTCTTGGTTCGATAATGAAAATCCATTTACTTTTTGGGCAATCTACCTGTTGGTTCAGTGTCGCCATGTCTGACTCCGCCATTGTTCGAATTGCATTCGGTATCATTTGATTTGTAGTCTGCGATCCAAGATCCAAGAACCAAGAAAGCTCCCTCGGGTTCTTTGTCCTTCTGGGAGCGTTTTCCGTTCATTTCTTGCGGTATTTTGCTCTTGTGGAATTTTTCCAAGATCAACGGTCGATTCACCTGTAGATCAACAAGTGCCCTTTGTGTATTGGGGGTGGCTTTTGAGGTT
Organism: Aleochara sp. GC000083; assembly: GCA_030264555.1. Lineage (NCBI taxonomy): Eukaryota > Metazoa > Arthropoda > Insecta > Coleoptera > Staphylinidae > Aleochara > Aleochara sp. GC000083. The sequence continues at coordinate 33,345 of JARJDZ010004107.1, read as the reverse complement.
ATGAAAATATTTTGGGAGAGACAGGTAGATCCCGGAAAAAAAATCAGACAAAGAATTTAAAGGTCTTTGAAAACATGTGAGATTTTCACACAGGAAAAAATAATATTGTAGATAAATCTTCAAATCTATAAATTATAGATCTTTATCAATCTCATTTTTTGAAAATTGTTTAATATTCATTTCATTGATTTTTGAATCCAAGGAATTTCTTAAAAATGTTCCCATAAACTTTGATTTTTCCTTTTATTTTTCTGGAATTTCCCCAAAATAACAGGTTGTTCAGGCATGAATGATTTTTCTTCTTCTTCAGGATGCAAGTGCCTCTCGTAGCATTTCTATTGCCTCTTCAGAAAGACTTCTTCTTGTTTGTATACCAAGAAGCATTCTCGTTATGCCCAAATTCCCGCCTTTCCAGCTTTTTTCCGGGTGGGCGGGAAAAAAGAAGTTATTTGCTTGCCCATTGAACAGATCAATAAAAACGATCAATGATTCCGCTCCCTGTACTTTTGGGATCACTTACGTGTAAAAATTCGCATTCTTGGGGAGATTACGTGGGCAACATCGACGGCGATCAATGAAGACATCAAAGAGCGAAAAGAGATTGAGCAAGTTTTACTTCATTCATGATCTATGATCTATCGATCAATAGTCGTTCATTCATTCATTTCACGAATGTACAACCATCTCTTCAATGAATGAAAGTGCAGGAAATTGGAGGAACACCCAGTGAGATTTATCGATCAATAAAATCGATAAGTATGGGAATTTAATTGGGAGCTGTAAATGGGAAAAGAATTGGGGAATTAATTGGTTTTTTGATTTTTGGTGATGGAAATTGATTCTGGAATTCAGAAAACTGCAAATTAAAATTTTGGGGAAGGATGAATGAAGGGTTGTCAAAAAATTTCGATAGAATGATAATTTTATTTATAAGAATTGAAGAATTAAAAACAATTAAAAAATTGGAAAATAAATTGAAAATTCAAGAGGAAAACAAAATAATGCATAAAAGTCATCTCCTAGATCTATATCGATTTATCGATCCTAAGGTCTCTATAAATCTTATAGATCTCTCTAAATAAATCTTTGGATAATTCTATTTTATGATATGAAAATTCACATTTTAAAAATTAATTTTAAATTAAACCATATTAAAGATAAATATAAATTATAATTTCAAGAGGAAAACCAAATAATATGTTATTTCCTAGATCAATATCTATTTATCGATCTTACAGAATCGGTAGATCTTATAGATCTCTATTGATCAATATTTGGGAGGCTCTATTTTATGTTATTTAAAAATCAAAATTTAAAAATAATTCCGAAAATTATATCTTCAACTCTTTAGATTGAAAATTTAAAAATCCACAAAATCAATGAATTTATCTAAAACTTTCATTTTGATTTTGGACCAAGAAATCCATATTTTGAAACCAAATCAAATCAATTTTTTCAATCAAATTAGAAATGATTAAAAATCAATTATAAATCAAAATAAAATCAAATTACCATCAATCCCTCTATAATTTTTTTTATTAGTAGGAGTCGACTGTATATCACGAATATAATCAAACTTTATAAGACCAATAAAAACGTCATTTCCTTGTATTTTTCCACGTTTAGTGTCACGTTCGCTTGGATTTTCTATTAGAACCTCTTCGTCCATGTTTATTACAACATTTTTGGTCGTCTTTTGCTTTCCATGGCTGTGCAAGTTTCGCGCCAAATTTGACTCTGACCTGATTTGATGAGCAAGCTCGAGCAAAGCATGCCGACCAATTCTACAGAAAACTCCCAACTATAAATACATCCATCTGTGGGCATTATAAAATGCTTTGCCGACCTAAACGAATCCGTCTCGGTCGTCGTTGTCATTTTATTTCCATTCCTACTCGTTTCGACTTATCTAGCTCGCCGAATCGACTGAATGAATTCATCGAGTCGATATCGACGACACGACCGATTTTTTTTTTCGTCGTTTGTTTATCAATATTCATGATTATGGAGATTGAAGATGGAAGTCGCAGAAAGTAACGGTTTTTCTATTGGAAATTTTTTTCGTTTTGGGGGAAGAAAATCGATTTTATTGATTTTTCAATCAATTCATTGATTTTTAGTTGGGTTTTCATCTGTCGTTTTCATTTTTCTTACAAATCGAAAGTTTTGCAAAAACAGGAATTTTCTGAACATTTTGATAAGTTTCATGGTGTATAATGGAAAATTCCAATGATTTTCTAGAAATTTGCAGAAACTGAATGAAATTGAAAGTTATAAATACAGAAAATTATGTAAACAAACAAGTACACACTTATTGAAATTAATCTGGGAAAAAGCGTATGTAAAATAGTGATAACATTGTGCTACTGATACAAGATATCCGGTAAAACTCCCATGTGGCTTCGATTTTGCTTACAATTTGTATGGTTAAGTAGCTTTACGTAAGTTAAGTCAGTTCATTGATTGAAGATAGGAGAGGAGGAAATGAGTTCGTGAGAAATTTGCAAAACAAATTGACAGTTTTCAATTGTATTTGCTTTGTGAGGATTCAAACGGATCGATAAATAATCAATTTTACCAGTTTTTCTTAAAATTTTAAAATAAGTTTCAAGATAAAATCCTGAAAAACTATGAAATTTTTTGATAATGATTCATAATGAAATAATCAAAATTTTGATTAGTAAAATAGTTTTCGTTATTTCAAAATTCTACGATTTTTAGTTACCAAAGAAAATTGATTTCTTTATATTTGAAATAACAATAATTGAAAAAACATAATTGAGAGTATTACTTTCCTTGAAAATTACTGAAAAAAATCTTCTTATGATTTGGAAACAATTTAATTACTGATACTTATATAAAATCAATATTATTGATGATAAACTTAGAATTCTATGATAGTAAATTCCAAATAGAAAATCGATTTTTTCATTTACATATAACAATATTTGAAAAAAGTTCAATATTTAAAAAAAACTGCTTGCAAATTTCTGGAAAAATTTTTATTATAAATTTAAAGAGAATTTGAATCAATAAAATAAAAGTTTTCTAAATATTTTGAACATTCTTTGACAATAATTTTTTAGACATGTAAGAAAATATTGTTTTTTATACGTTAAATAACAATATTTGAAAAAGATTCAATATGTAAAATTTTATCTTTGGAAATTTATGGAAAAATTCCTCTTAAAGATCAAAATGAAAGTGTAATTTCTAGTTTTATTAAAATGAAGAATGAATTTAATGATTCCATGAAAAAATATTCAATTTTCAATAATTTTCGTCAATAATTTGATTTATTTTTATGGATTTCAACAAATTTTTAAGATATCACATCAAAGATAAATCATATCCATGAAAATTTGAGTAATATTTTTTATATAACTCAAAAATATATATATTATGAATTTAAGTGATATCCTTGAAAATTCCTGAAAAAATTCTTCTTAAAGACCAAAATGAAATTATAATTTCTAGTTTTATAAAAATTAAAATGAATTTAATGATTCCATGATAAAATTCTCCATTTTCAATATTCTTAGACAATAAATTCTTTGATTTATTCTTATAGATTTCTGAAATATGATAAATAACAATTTTTTAAAATATTACATCAAAGAAAATTCATATCTATGAAAATTGGAGCTATAATTCTTTTTATAACTCAAAAATATAATATTTCACGTTTGGAAATAATTTCTATAATCAAAAAAAAACTCAAAATTTGGCAATACCCAAAAAAAAATCGATACTTTCGATCCAATTTGATTTATCTACTTCCTTATCTGTATTCGCCTGCTTGTTCTCGTTTCATCCATAATGTTCAAAAACTATAATCAAACAGTTTTATAGGCCAATTACAAGGAGGTCGTTTCTCAACCAAAACCGAAAAGCAAACCTCGAGCGAAAAAGCGCGCCAAAGCTCGAAGAACTCGAAGAACCCGAAACCCAAGAAATCCAAGTCCAAGTCGGCGGCGTTTTTCGTCGAACGACCGAGTCGTGATTGCTTATGCCAGTCAGACCCGAGGAAGTATTAAATAACTTGCTGGCACCGACGAAACCGACAAAACAAAACACACCCAAAAAAGGCGCGCAAATCTCCGAATCTTTGGCGAAAAATGAAATGAGCAAAAACCTCCCCATCTCCATCCCCATCCCCGTCCCACAAGACATCAACGAAACTTGGTTCCTTGTCGGTTCATCGATCCATGGATCCATGATCTATAGATCAATTATTGCGACCCATCAGATGTTTCTCATGTTACCAACCGAGATTTCTGTAAAGTGTATCCATCGATCTACCTGCAAGACGTCTTCGACTTCTTGGATTTTTGGTCCACTTCGTCCTCATTGTTGAAGATGGTTGTCTTTGTTCGGGATGGGCGAGAAAAAAAATTTAAAGGGCCGCCGAGAAGAACCGGTCCGGTCCGGAGATGTTCGGTCAGCTGATTTTTTATTTTCGGATGTGTTTCGGATGGCGTTGTTCTAATCACGAATCGAGTGCATTCGGAGCGGAATTGATCAAGGCCACAAGTCGAGGATTCGGTAGCGTTATCATTTCATTGATATGATATGGATGTTGGGCGCGCGTTTTGTTGACTTTTTCGTTTCGGTTGGGAATTGCGCGGGAATCAGCTGTGTTGTATGTTGTTGTATGTTGTTGGTTGGGTGCTGCATTCCTTCTCGACGACCGTAGGAAGGCCTTCCGACCTTTTTGGCCATCCTTGTTGGTTGATGGCTCCAGCTTTGTCTTCTTGTTGGGTATTTGCGCGCCAACTCAGCTGATTTATACAGCTTTGGGAAGCTTTTATGTTGACATTTCGTTTCAAGTTTATTCAGTTCTGAAATTCTTTAAAATTTGTTTTATAATTCCAGAATTTTTGATATTAGATGAAAATTTCATTAAGGAGTTTTTCGTGATATAGAAATTTCTTAATTTTTATAATTATAAATGGAAAAATTTGCAATTGAAGATTCAAATCAATTAAATAGAAATATTTAATAACTGCTAAAATTTTTTTATTACTTTATTTATAATAATTACAGCTAAAATATGTTTACATTACGTGAAAATATGATTAATTGTCTTTCATTTGGTAACCAAAAATTGATATTTTATCCATGAATATTACTAATAAAATAAAATTAAAGAATCTGGACAAAAAAATGTAAAATATGATATATTCAAAAAAACAATTTATTTCTTGAATTTATTTATACCAAATTGAAATTTATCTCTTCTATAGAAATTTAAATAATTTTCTTGATTTTTTCAATTATAAAGAGAGGAAATTTTCAATTGAAAATTTTTAGTAACTAAAATATTAAAAAATGGAAATATTTAATAGCATCTAAGATTATTGGTTATAACTTTGTTTATAATAGTAATAGCTTGAATTTGTTTAAACTGAGTGAATGTATGGTTATTTGTCTTTTATTTGATAACGAACAATTCATATTTTATACAAGAAGATTATTAATAAAATCAATTTTGAAAAATTGGATGAAACAATGTAAAATGTGATATCTCTGAAACAATGATTTATTTCTTAAATTCATTTACAACAAATTAACATACATTTTTTCAATTGATTTTAATTTAAATTACAATTATTAATTATTAACAATTATTAATAATTAATGAGCTTTTATGTGATATGAAACTTTCTTAAATTTTGCAAATATAAACAGAAGAAATTTCCATTTGAAAATTCTTAGTTTTTAAAACTATTTCAATGAAGTATTATTGGTTATAATTTTGTTTACAATAATCCCAGCTGAAATTTGTTTACACTATAAGAAAGTATGGTTAATTTTCTTTCTTTTCATATCCAACAATTAATATTTTGTCTAAGGGAAATTATAAAAAGTAAATTTAAAAACAAATTGGGTGAAAGACTATGATAGAATTTGATAGTGTAATGTCAAATATTTTGTTTGATATCTCTACAATTATAATACATTTTTTAACTTTATTTGTACGAAATGAAAGTTAATTTCATTCTCTTTTATTTCCTAAAAAAATATTTTAAAAATATTCATTTTAAAATATCCAAATTTTACTTTAAAAAATAACTTTTATATGATTCATCATTGCAAAAACATAAGAACATTATTATTGTCGATAACTATCTTTATGAAATTGATAACTAATATTTGTTAATATCATTTGAAACATCATTTAAGTAGCTTTATTTTGATACATTACAATTAATAATTTAAGAAAAAGAAATATGAAGAAATCAATTTTGAAAAAATATTATTTCTACGAATCTAAAATAGTTTGAAAATATTTGCTAAATATTTTGCCTTTTATTTCTTTAATAACATTTTGTTTATAACATTTGTTGGCAATCAATGAAAGCTTATTTAATTGCCTTTCATTTATTGTATAGTAATTATTAAATTTCAAATTTTAAAATATCCAAAATTAAACTTTAAATTATTTTTTACATATTAGAGATTTATTTGAATGAAGTTAAAAACACACGTCTACTATTATTGCTTATAATTACTGCAGCTAATATTTATTTATATCATTTGAAAATATATCTAATTAGCTTTCATTTGATATATAACAATTAATATTTTTACAAAGCAAAATATGAAAAAAAAAATAATTTTAAAATATTGTATCTAAACTCTGAAAATTTCCCAAAGTATAATCAAATCTTTTGTGGATTAATTCACAATCTTTTATTTTTATGTGTTCATAACATTTGTTAACAACAACTGAAAGTTTATTTAAATCACTTCTAGTTGATAAATTACAAAATTTATTTAAAAAAATCTGAAATCCATAGAAAACGATTTAATAGTTCAAACTTTGAAATTTTACTTATAAACCATTTAATTCCTCTTCTTCATCGAAGCAGAAAACCCAAGAGAAAAAAATGATCAAAACAAGTCACATTCCATCCCAGACACCCTCTCGATGGGGGTGTGTGCCTTTCTGAAGCCATCTTCAGAAATCCTCAGACATCAACCTGTAACGTCTCCGGATGGATCAGACAAAACGCTCCTTCTTCTTTATTGTTGTTCACCGATCTGCTTTTTCGTCGTCGGCTTTTTCTCCTTTTTCTCTTCTCATCTTTTCTCGAGTGTAGGTGTTCCGATTCTTTTTTTTTCTTTCTTTTTTTTTATGGGGGAGAACGTTTAATCTTTGTGGTGTGGCCTAATCACATACGTGGAGATTTATGTCTTTAAAGGGCCTCGACCATCATCCAATTGTTGAGCGTCGATGATTTCTGTATCGATTTTCCTCATGGATCGACGATCCTGACGTGGGAAACGTCGACCAGAGGCGCTTAAATGTCGTCTTTTTCTCGGACAAGACTAATTTTCCATTCTTGGACGACTTATGGAGGTTTTCTGCAACGCTTTGTTATCAGTCGTTTGACGCCCACAAAGAGTGGACCAAAAAAGAATAAGGGGACAAGTGCATTGACGATCAACAATGAAATGGCATGAAATTTTGCACAAATTTAAGCGTCTAAATTGACATATTTTTGGGTTTTTTGGGCGTGTGGATAATGGGAACAAAAAATTGTCGTTTTCTGTACAAGAAGTTGTGATTAATATGAGAAAAAATGGGATTTTTATGAGAATTTCATGTTTTCATTCAACATCAATCAATAAAATCAGTAAAATCAATCGATATTTTAAGTAGTTCTAGAAAAAATCCTGATAAAATTTGGATTTCTTGATTTTTCTTGTTTCACAAATTTTATCAATAAAATCAATAAATTTATCAATAAATCATTAATTCAGGGAAATTTAAATTTAAATTATTTTATTATTTCATTTACTGACGAGAATTTGTTAGTTTTATGGAAAATATTTTTTGTTCTTGTTTATTTTTTCATGTTTTTAAAGAAAATTCCAATTTTGAAAATATTATTTATTCAATCAACTTTTTTTCTTTCTTACGTTTTTTAATACAAGATTATTTCTACCCTCAAGAAAAATTCGATAGAAAATTTAAAATTTAAAACTTGGATTTTCTATTTTTATGACCCCACTTGGTCCATCGAGATATAATTGCGCCTCATATTTATCATGTTATCCAAGACACATTAATTACACGTCTTGGGAGTGATGTGAAGAAAGAAATATGAAGAAGAAAACACATGTGAAACTCGTGTGATTTCAAACATATTTGTTGTCTTTCAAAAAGAAATCTCATCTTCTATTTTTACATTCCATTTATTCCATGAAATCGTAATTTGAACAGGAGTCCAACATTCCCATGGATTCCAAATTGAATTTGTAAATCAAATGTTATTTTTTGCATTAATTTTCAATAAATTACATTTTAATAATTATAATACCAAATTTTTCCGAGTGAGAATTTCATAAAGGAATTTTGTAATTTCTAGTACAGCCCTGCTAAAATTGCAACGGTCGTTTACACGCGAAAATTTCTTTCTCATCACGTTATTTGACCGATGTTCTCGCTGCAGTGATAATAATAATAATCATAATCGCAATGATAAAAACATGTAGCAAAATATGTGTCTATATTTAGTACAAACTACATATGTTGAGTTGAGTTTATATCATAAAAGATGCCATCTTTTTCACGAGAAGTGAAGAAGTTTGTCTGCATGTGGTCTTTCACCACAAAATTTCAAGAAATTTTATGATTTCAATTTTTTTATGAGTTACATATGAATCGTGCAATACGAGCAAGAATTTTAGCATCTTAAAATTGAAAAATCGTTATTTGAACTTTGCAAAAAAAATTGAAGTGAAAATTTAAAATTTTCTCAAAGATTATGAAACCTTTTTGAGAATTACAACATCTTACCTTTTGGTGAAAAGCTTAAACGTCGAAAAGCACAAGAAACTTACATTTTAAATCCACGTTCAAAGCATTGCAAATCTTCCAGAAGAACAGCAACAAATTCAGGACGCTAAGAACATTTCGAATGAAGAATGAGCAACAATGAATTCATGCGGAGTGTTTACACAGATTTGGTGATTACATGGGTTTTTGAATTTGTTTCCATTCTTTGATTTTCTCCATTTGTTTTCTTCTTTTCTTAGCTTTTTCAAATATCCACATTTTTGTTTTGTTCTAAATCAGTTCTTTCACCATTTCTATTTTTGTTTGTTGTTTGAATTGTTTGTTCATTTCATCCAGAAAATCCCAGATTTCCACACTTTGAAACAAAAATTTTCAAAAAAAAAACATTAAAGAACTAAAACTTTTAAGTCTAAATACAAGTTTTACTGTATGAGTGTGTGAATATGTGTTAGTAAACTTGGTGATTAATATGTGTGGGATAAAGTGTCGTTTTGTTAAATGTCCTTGAAAACAGCTGATGTATGCTAGCTACTAGCACTTAATCTCAATACTTAGTTAGTGTTCAGTATTCAAGCTTATAGTGCTCTCAATTACGAATTAACTAGCTGAATTGAAACGAAATGAGAAACTCTTGAGATTCTTGTTCATGTTCGTTATATTAATGTAAAGAAATTGTAAAATTGATCGATAATTGATTGATTCTTTTATAAAAACATAAAAACTGCTCAGTTTTGTTACTTTTTAAAGTAAATTTCAATTGGAAATGAAGGGAAATTGTTTGAACAACTAATCAGTTTTATAAAAAAAATTAAAGAAAAATAATGTCGTGAAATTAAATGTTTAAATAAATTCAAAAATATAGAAAATACATTAAAATTCATTGTCAGTTTTAAAGTTTTTCATTAAAAAAGTTATTATATTTTCAAATAATTAAAAGAAATGTTTATAATTCTTTAAAAGGGTTTAATCAAACTAACAATAAATTTTCAAAAAGAGAAATATTTTAACAATTATACTGAAAGATTACATTTTTAAAATTTTTTACTTGAATTTCAACAAAAATCAATATGAAAGAAGAAATTTTCAACTAAACTTATTATTCTTATTTTCGAAAACGAAAAAAAAAATAATACTTTGGAAGAAGATACAAAAATTTAGAAAATTTATTAAAATTTTTGTAAATTTTATATCAAAATTGCATCAATTTAAAAGATTTTAATTTTCAAGAAATTTAATAAGTATTTAAAAAAATCTGAAAACAGGAGAAAATAACGAAATTTTGCAATTAAAATATCAAATTCTTGATTTCTGAGGCAAAAATTTGATTAACATCAAAATAAGCAGTAAATTTTCTGGATTTTGACCTATATTTCAAATAAAAATGAATATAAATGAAGAAATCAGTTTGTGTCGAAATTTCAAAAAAAGCTTTTTGCCAGATGTTTAATTATACTTCAAAATTTATACGGAAATGCAATTTTCTTGTCACCTCCAGCACTTAAAATTTACCAACTTTGAGACCTCCATCAACAAAAATGACGCAATTTCACCAAACGTCATAATAATCAACATATTGTGTAACCAATCTTCATAAAAATTACGCCAGCAAACGCCAACAATAAACGCGCCAACAAAGAAATCACGCAACCAAGAAACACGAGCAAAACAAAAGTGCGCAAAATAAAAGAACAACCGCAGCAAATGTCCTCAAGTGCAGGCTGCGTCCATACTTAAGCACATTAAAATTAAAGGGCACATGTAGATGTTTGGTTATGTAGAATATAATATCCAAGAAGCAGAACGACGACGACGACGACGACGACGACGAAGAAGAAAAAAGTAACGAGAAGCAGGAGAGCAACTAAACAATAAAACATCTCATTTGCTTGATTGCTGAACGCACTGAAGCTCTGAAGCTCTCCTTCTTCACGGTATAGGATGAAGTGACTTAAGTATGCTGAGGAGAAAGATGGCAGCATCCGCGCCAACCGCCACTTCGTACAATGAACTTGTTCCCGCTCGCTCGCGTCTTTCTGGTTAGGTTTTTCTGGGATGGGCAGCAGCAAGCAAGAAAGAATCTTGTGGAGGTTTGAGCCTTGAGTTAAGTCAGTTGCAGCACGTTTGCGAAATTGGCGTGGAGTTCATGTTGTGTTTACAGCCTCTTTCAGATCGTTGTACTCACTGAAAGTTGTTACTTAAGTCTGTTTTCAGATTGAGTAATATAAAATTTCAAGAAATTATGATTTTTGTTTCGACTTACTTAATTTATATATAAATCGAATTATTATAATATCAAATCTTCAATATATAAACAATTAATTAAAATTTTTTTTACTGAAATATGAATTGATGATTTTGCAAATATTTTTAGTCAAAAATATTTTGAAATATGTTTGAAATAGATTGAATGAGTGCATAGTGCATATAATTTGTGATAACCCATGATTATAAACAAACATTATTTATCTATGTGCGAAATTCCAAATTGGCAAATATAAATTGCAAAATGTAGGAAATTTATATGCGAAATTATCACATGCATTAAGATAAAACAACATGTTTAAAAGTTTAAAAGTTTAAAAGTTTAAAAGTCTATTATTAAATTATGACTTAAGTCACTTGCACATAAATTGCAATTATTTAAATGAAAACAAGATATAAATTGACGTTTTATCGATTTTTTAAGTTAAAGTAAAATAAAATTTTAAGTATTTTTTACAATTGGTAAATTTTATTTTTTATGAAGTCTTTTTTGGTAAATTTTCTGAAAATCTTCGCAGTTTTCCACCTGTTATTGGAACAATTTCAAAAAATGTAATTTTCTAAATTTACTTTTAATTACATTTGACTTTGATTGATGATTTATACAATCTATGATTTAAAAACATAAATTTTTAACGTAGATTTAAGTTTCACATTAATCAATAATCAAATATCATTAATTTTTTGCAATTTTGCATTATTTTTGAATATTTGAATTTAAGTGTTATAATGATTCAATTTTACTGATATTTTTCACTTATTTTTTATTTTCTCTCAGTAAATTTTCAAATAGTCAAAAGTTGATGATTTTTATAATCAATGATTTAGAAAAATATTTTTTTTTGGTTAAACTTGAGTTTGATATCAATTAATAATAAATAATCATTATTTTTGGTAAACTTCGTTATTTTAAAAAATATCAATCAATATTTTTAATCTTTTCATTTTTGTTTTTTCTCAGTTTTATTTTAATTTTTGGGAATTTTCGATTTAATCAAATTGAGTAAAATCTAAGTGGAAATTTGATATCTCCTTTTTAATCACAAATTAAGAAAATTATAAACAAATAGAAATCAGTCATAAATATAATATCTAAAAGTGCAAATTGCAACAAAATAATTTCATACAATTAATAATGAAAAGTCATAACTTTTGGGAAATTTCATTGTTTTTAAGAATCTCAATCATTTTGTTTTTCTTCCTCAGTTTTATCTTAACTTTTGGGAAATTTAGATTTAATCAAATTAAGTAAAATCAAACTGGAAATTTGATATCTCCTTTTAGAAAATTATAAAGAAATAAAAATCAGTCATTAATCAAATATATAAAAGTACAAACTGCGAATAAAGTAATTTCATACAATTAATAATAAAAATATAATATAATTTTTTGTCAAATTACATTATTTTTAAGAATTTCAATTAATTTTTTTAAACTTTACTTTTTTGTTCTTCAGTTTTATTTTCATATTTAGGAATTTTACATTTAATCAAAATGAGTAAAATCAAAGTGGGAATTACATAACTTCTTTTTAATCATAAATTAATAAATTTGTAAACAAATAAAAATCAGTCATGCATAAAACATCTAAAAATGCAAACTGCAAATAAAGTAATTTCATACAATCACAAATTTTAATTGCGGTTAAGATAAGAAACACAATTAATACATAATGTGGTCTCTGCCATGATTTTCCTTAACAGCAACATTATTGCAGCAAGCAATTCATAAATTGTTATACAATATGCGAATGGGAGCCACTTGTTGATGAACACACATAATTGAAACAAAACGCGAAACAAAATCGCGTGCACTTCGGTTTCATTTGAAGCGGTTATGACTTTTATTGCTTTCTGGTTGTTGCTGTTGCTGTTGGTGTTGGTGTTGGTTTGCTTTAGTTGGCATCGCGCGTGAAAACCGTTAGAGAAACTTGCTGATAAAACCGATGCATACAAACATCGTTCTATGTTTGGTATTTAATGTAATATATGGGATTGATGATAAAAAAGTGAGAAATTTAGCGCGGGAAATGTCTATGAAATCCGTTGAGATTCATGTTCCAAATTCCAAGGAAGGACGTCAAAACGTTTGTGTGGAAATTGCAATCAAAATTTGCAAATAAAAAAATACTGATTGAAATAATTTTCTTGTTGGTAAAAAGTGAAGAAAATTTAAATTTTTAATGGTTTTTTATTGATTTTGGGAAATTTATGAAAACACCTTGTANAATAGGAAAAATTTCCAAGTTTAATTCTTTGTTTATTTTTTTGTTTGTTGTCAATTATATTTTGTTTTTGCTTTCAAGTTATTTGTTTATTTTTGAAAATTTATAGATGGTCTATTTTCTCCAAGATTCAAAACATGAAAAATATTTTTCAAATCAAAAAATTCTTCCTAATTATTTTTGAAACAATAAATCAAATTGATTTATTATTTCTTTCTTTATCATTGAAATATACACTTTTCCAAATATTTTTTAATTAAATTTTTGCAAATATTAAAATGAAAATTAACAGTTTAACAACCAACAACTCAAACTTTACAAAAATTAAAAAGAAATGAATTACCAAACAAAAATTGTCAATCCCAAAAAAATTTCCAAAGGATTTGTTAAATATTTAAAAACTATTTACCAAACAAATACTAACACTATCTAGTATTCATACACTTGAATGTACCCACCCACGAATACTTATAAGTACAAAGTACACAAAAAATGTGCGATTTACCACGAAAACGTTAAATAAAGCAGAAACGAAGCGCCAAAAAAAAAGAAAAAAATATCCATTATATCCATTATTTGCAAGGAGCGGCGCCGGAAGCTGTAACTGAAGACCATTCCACGTCAACGACAAGACATTCCAATTCTCATGCACTCATGCACTAAGTGTATCTTTCGTATTTAGTTCTTGTATAGTTTGTGTATGGTCCACAAGTTGATTTCGAACCTGAAAACAGCCCAAAATCGAAAATACTAGGAAATTTTCCCAAGTCTTTGGCCGGAGCTTTTATCTGGCGGCAGATAGCGACAGCAAAGTGCTTTCTAAGCACCCTATACACTTATAAGTTATAATATAAGTATTGCTTATAAGCACCTAACAATAAACAAATATTTTTTTGGAGGAGATTTTTGGGGCAATGTGTTATTTTTCCAATTAATTTTTTTCGAGGGACTACAAATTTTGGATTAATTACTAATGATAAGTTTCCTAGTCACTCATTAATTAGTTTCTAGGAGGTATAATAATAAATATAAGTTAGGACTATTTATTGTATTTTTTGAAAGAAAAAGTTTGATTTTTTTATAAGTTAATGTTAATTAGTTTTTAATTAAATATTAACATTTATGATATATTTATTGAGAGAAAATCATAAGAAAGATCAAAATTAAGAATATTTCTTAAAAAAACAAAGATAATTAAGAAATTGCCCTTTAAAAAATCCAAAAAAGTCCAAATTTTGGACATTTCTAATATCAAAATTCGTATCGTTTATCTATTAATAATTGTCAAAATTGGTGGCATTTTTATTGAAACAATAAATGAGATATTAAACATTTTAGATTCAAAAATATAAGAAAAAAATTTAGTGAATTTTTGATTTTTTTTTTCATAGAAAATTCCATGTTGAAATACCAAATAATGAAATACTAAATTTGAAGGATTTTCATTCGAATACTTTTTTATTTAATTTAGATCAGAAATTTGTGATTTAATTGCAGAAAATTTCTTGTCAAATTTTAATTTTTGTTATCATAAGATTTCACATTCATCAAAAAATTCAAAGCATTTGAAAATATATTAGGAAAATTTCCTAAGAAATTAAATATTTCAAATTGAAAATATATGGGATAATTTTCCTACAAAACTTTGATTTTTTCATAAGAAAATTAAATAATTACTTAATAATTAAATTCTAAAATCTCTGCAATATTCAATCAAAAAATTAATGGAAAATTGGCGCCTGAAATTCCATTATATCTCAATTTACGAATTCTTTTGATTTGTTAGTTTACTCAAGAATGAGCGCACTAACAAACGATTAAATTTATATATTATATTTGCTGCCAATTGAATGATGTCATATGCGATTGTAGGAAATCATTAATTGGATGCTGGTCGGTTGCCTTGACGATTCGTAGAGAATACACTCAATTGCAAAAGAGCGGGAAATAATTACGCGGGAAAAGATGCCGAGTCGGAAGTTCTGGAATGTGTGCAATCCGATCGAGTCGCCGGTTTTTTTTTTTTTAATTAACGACATCGCCATTTCTGTTGCTGTTTACACAACCGCATTCTTTTGCGTGCTGCTCACGGCTCGTATTTGTTTTCAATTGTTCAAAGTGTTGCTTCTCATACGAAACCGGCGATGATATTCTAATCTAGAATCAATATTAAATTCTCCCATCGAAGAGTAGGAAGTCATGGATGAAAATCGATAAGATCGATTAATGAAACAAGATCTACAGGTATTACTCATTTTCTGAAACTTTAGTTGAAAATTCAGACTTGATTTTTTTCAAAATTTTTTGGAAGTTCGAAAAATCGAAAATATATGATTTTTGAAAAAATAAAATTGCGAAAAAAATGATAATTAGGTAAAATCTTTTTTTTGAAGATTTTTAAAGGATGAAAATTATTGGTAATCTTGCAAAATGGGAGGTTACTGTATCATGTACAAATATGTGTTTCTTATCATTAAAAAATCAGAGGAAAAATCAAAGTGAAAAAATTATTTGAATTAAAGTGGCGCCAGTTTCAACCGCACAATTCCTTCTTTGACAGTTGCATTCAATAAATGAATGAATACTCAATTTCTATCCTCATGTCTATTTCCATTTGGTGTTAGTATCTAGTGTGGAAAAAGCTACAATGTGGATATCATTAATTTTTGCAATAGTCGAAAATTTCGAAAATTACTTTAACAAAGTTTTCCTCTGTTTTATATCAATTGATAAATGATAATGATTTCAAATTATCATTTCCTTTTTAATTTCTAGATTAAAATTTCTTTCAATTTCATTATGAACTTCAAAGTTCAGTCAAAAAAAAAAAATTTTTAAATGCAAAAATTACAAAGATACAAAAAAGGAAATGACTAGAATTTTTGTATCCACACTGTATTTCAACTAAATCTCAATAGTTAGAATACAAGTAGTACTCATTGTTAAGATACTACATGGGAATTCCGGAAAACATAAAATTTCATACACTCTGGCGGTCTACTTTTGAAAAAAAAAGAAGAATCTCCAAGAATTGCAACAATATCCTATTGAATATCAGGCAGTTTAAATTTAAGAGGATATAAATCTAGATGTGAAAAAAACCACAAAAATGTTCAATACATTGAACAAATTGTCGTGAATATATTTTGAGGTTAGTTGAATTGGGAATTGTTGTTTGGGAGTATTCCTTTGGGTATTTAGAAAGTTTTGTGTGAAAAAATGGTAGAAAATTGGTAGTTTTCCGGGGAAATTGTCAAAAATGAAGTGGATAATTTGTTCGAGTTTAATTTGAGGTTAATTCTCTTGGGAGTTTTCCGTTTTTTCATGATTTCAAAGTTTCGTTTGGTAAGAAAAGGAGTTTTTCAATAAAAAATAATAAGACAAATTTCTTATATTAAAAAAAATGGCTAAAAACCAAAAAATTTTTGAAGATTTTATTTTTCTCACAATGATATTTGTTTCAGAAAATGTTTTTTTTCTAATTTTTTTAAAAGGTGTGACTTTATGAAAATATTTAAAAAGTAAACTTTGACATTGAAATTTTTTTAATTTTGAGTTTGCAATGTTACATTCTCTTTTTGAAAAATGTTTGCAAAATTCTAGCAAAAAGTTATTTAATTGCCAAAAAATATACTAAACTTTTTTGAACTATTAAAATGTCAATTTGCAATTGCGTATTTTCATAACAATTTACTTTAATCATTTAAACAAGTAAATTTCATAATCATCATATTCATCTTTAAAGTTAAATAATAATCTTCATATATTAAATGAGAAAATATTAGAAAAGCAAACAATTAGATTTCCGTGAACATTTACTCTTACGACATCAAAAACCAGAACATGCAACAATAATAATCATAACAATAATAAAGATCACGTAATAGTTAAACATATCGAATGCAAATTTCGTCGATATGAATGTAATCGACGATGAATGAAAGGCTTTATTGTGCGAATTTGATAAGCGCAGATGGACTATATTTTAGGAAAATAGCAACAATAATAATAATCATAATAATAATACATAGAGATGATATTGAACAAATATTAGTGCGGGTCGACCGACCTAGTAACTTTTGGAGGCGAGAAAAATTGTTGAATGGCGCCGACACCGTTGAAGTTGAAAGTGCAAAAGCGATAAATTATTTTGCAAATTTTGCGAAATACTAGATTGTATAACATTGGAGATAATTATTGCATCAGTTTTCTGTTGGTAAAATCAGAAATAGTCCAAATGTTTGATGAAAAGTTTTTTAAATTGTGTTTTAGCGAGGGTCATATTAGTGACATCTATCAAACAATGAAATTAATACAGAATAATGGTTATTTTTTAGTTTTTCTTATAGTTTTTGATTGTTAAGTGGAGAATTGTTCGTCAATTTAGTAGTTTTTGGTTTTTACATGAAAGTTTTTGAATGTTTTTTTTTATAAAAGAGTAATAAATGTGATTTTAGCGCCATCTGTGGGTTACTTCTGAATTATACAATTTTCTTTGGAAATAATTATTCATGAAAATTCTTAATTAAAGTTCTGAGTTTCCAAAATTTAAGTATTTCTTCTTTTTTGCAATATTCAATTATTCAAAAAAATTGATGAACAAATTCAATTTTTAAACAAAAATGATTTTATGTTGCTTTTGTGCTTTTGTGTTCTAACAACAAATTTTTAAATTTCACTTTCAGTTTTTTTTTTCATGTAAACTTTACTAGAAAATTTTAATTTAATTATGTAATTGAGGTTAGAATTCCAAAATAATCCGTTAGATCTTATCACAAACACACTAACACACACACACACACATACACATAATCATATAATTTCTTATCAAAAAATATTATTTGTGCTACTGTTCAAATCAAATATTTACTTCATTGTTTCATCATTTGATTCCTCTAAAAGAATTCCTTCTTTGACTGTGAACTTGGAGTGCTTCTTGTCTTGAAGGAAGTACGCACTGTTGTGCACGAAACAAACGAACAGGTCGAGTTCCGGCGGAAACATCCACACAACACAACCTGTTCAATGCAATTCCAAGTCCAGTACTTACTTCTTCATCTTCATTTACGGCCGCGTTTGTTGTTGTTGTTTTTTTTTTTCTTGGGTAATTGAGGTTAGAACAAAGCTGCGGAAATAGCAAGTGCTTGCAGATGACACTTAAGTAGGAAGTGCGCTTTGAAATCATAACCTTGAATCCATATAAAGTAGATTTGCAAGATTGGTGATACCAGTGGCGTAGCATAAAATTAAAAAGAATGTTAAATCCATATAATATTTTTGTAAGTGCAACCCTGTTGGAACCTTGCTACGTCACTGTTTACGGATTGCAAAAACGTAATAATTTGGTGAATATCCGCCGGTACTTTTGAACAAGGGTGGTTACCGACATTTTTGGATTTCTAGATTTGGCGAGAATGATTAGGCGCTTTTTGCGGCTTGGGTGATGAAAGCGAAGAAATCTTTGGGATCTATGGGACGTTGAACGGTAGATCGTTCATGTCCTTCTTCTGGGCTTTGGATGACTGATGGTTATCTGGAACCAAAAGTGTAATTTAGATTCGAATCGTTGGGCTTGCACTTACAATTTGTTTTTCACGTTTTTGCACTTGCGAGCGGCAAGTGAACAAGCCGACAAGTGAGCGACCAACAATGAGATCACGTGAGATAACAGGTAGTTCAAAAAGTACCCAAAAGTACGAAAGATACGGAAAATTTTTAGAGATTTCTCCAAGAAAAATTCTTGGTTTTTGTTTTTTTTGAGGGGAAAGTAGTAATTTTTGGCAAAATAAAATTTTGCCAAAATGTAAATTTAGAATTTCAACTTTAGGAATTAATTTTAAAAAACAAATTACCATTTTTTTGTTTTTTGTATATATCAAAAAAATAAAGTAGAAAATATTTGTATAAATAATTATCAAAAATTATTGAATCAATGACATTTTTTTTATTATTTGAAGTTAAATTTTAGAAATCCATCTCTGAATAAAAAATATAAAATTTACAATCTGCAGTAATTTTTACAATATTAATTCAACAGTTCAACAATTAATTTTTTTCCTTGATTTCCTAATCAAGTTTCATAAGATAATTCCTTACTTTCAAAAAGCCATTAAAAATCCGTTTAAAAATTTCTGAAAGAAAATATACACAAAATTATAACATTTCTGATATCTTGATTTTTCCAAAGAAAAAAAAATAAAAAATTTGTTGACTGAACTTCTTTGTTTGGTTTTCAAATCAAATTTTTAAAGTTTACTTCAGAATCGAATTTTTTCCTTCTTGCCTCATTAAATTTATCTATCAACCCATGAAAAAATAATGATCAACAAATTCAAAAAGAAAATGCAATTGCATTAAAATTAAAATTCCTGTAAGAAAATCGCCCTTCAAGAAGAAAATAAAAGAACCGTTGTTGCCCAAAATAAAAGTAGGCAACCCAGCAAAAAAAAGAAAGTTCAAAATTTCTTAACATACATTCTAAATTTTTCTGCAGTTTCTTCCTCATTACTTCTTTTGTCTATCTCTTGGCGTCAAGAAATTTGCATGTAGGTAATAATCCTCTTGTTCTTTCGTTGTTCGTTTTCTTTTTTTATCTTCTTTACTGTGCAACCTTGCATACTTAATTGGGAAGCTGTTCCGGGATGTTGCATGCATCAGAAATCAGAAGACCTGAAGGTTGTCTTCAACGTTCAAAGAAGAAAAGAAATTGGAATATGTTAAAGGCAGAAAAAAAAGAAATGAAGAAAGAAAATGATGAGATAAAAGTATGTTAATTGAAGGGCTGGATGCAGTGTTTATGTGAGAAGCTTTAAACTATCTCACAGTCATCAATTTTCCAAAGGGACTTTCACTTGTAGAGTAGAGACAGAAAGTACGAGAAAATATGCTGGGAAATTTTTCATAGTTTTTTTGGATTGTCTCCAAACTTCAAGAGTCAAAAATAAGATCAGGAAGTTATTTATGAAATTATCTCTTTTGGAAATAATTTTTTGAAAGTCTATAAGGAAAAATATTTGCAAAATGCAACAAAATATTTGATGTTAATAAATAATACGATAACTAAATGATCTTTGATATTACAATTTCAAATCCAAGAAAATTAAAGTTTTTTTCAAAAATTATTAAATTCCTTTTTTATAAATTAAATTTTTCTTGAAAGTTTTTGGGAATAATTTTTGAGATTGAATCAACAAAATTTTGAATCATACAAGTTCATCTCAAAAGAAGAAAGTTTCGCAGATCAAGTCAAAAAAATATTTTGAAAATCGAAATTTTCTCCAAAAAAGAATATAAGAAAATTTAGAAAATCATTCATTTTTTTGGATGTTTTTGAGAATAAAATTTGGAGTATATGGGTCAACAAAATATTCAATCTTATATGTTTATATTCAAGAAAATTAGTTTTCCAAGATTTGAGCTATGATCAATGTGAAAATCAATAAACAAATTTTTCTTAGGTCTCTTTAAAATCAATATTTACAACGTATTAATCAACTTTTTAACCTTATCAGTTCTTCATCCCTAAGAAAATAAATTTTCTCATTATAAAAATCAATGCTTTCTTGTTCTTATCAAATTTTTCAAACTTTTTCTAAAGAAAACATCAGAAAATCAATGAAAACATTCCATTTTTTTGGGTGTTTTTGAGATTATCATTTGCAACAAGTGGATTAAGAAATATTTAATGTTACATCTTCAAGAAAATGAGTTTTCTGAGATCACTCTGAAAATCAATTTACAAATTCTTCTTAGATGTTTTTGAAATCAATATTTGCAAAAAAAGATCAACTTTTCATTCTTAAAAGTTCATCCCCAAGGAAATAAATTTTCGGAGATCTAATACCACTAGGAAAATCAATAATATCGATTTTTACTTCTTTACCCATACCATCCAAACCAAACCTTCAAGAAACCGAAAACCAGAAGAATAAATCCATCTCTAATTGGAGGGAAAACTGGAAGAAATTGTCGGTTGGAATTTCGCTACAAATTCCGTACAAAACCTCATCCCCTTCTTGACGTTCAATTCCGATTGTTCCAGCGCGTTTTCGTGTTGGGTCAACGACGCACAATGCGTGCAAAAATCCCTCAATAATAAGCCACCCCTTGTATTATTCCCGCTCATTGCCTGGATTCGCATCCAAAACTGCAGTGCGCTCCCTTTCTATCCCAGCCGTCAAGACGTTGCATCCACATACATTTTGGGGTGCCGTTGAAGAAGACGACGTTGGAGTCCCCGTCAGTGAAGAAAAACCCAAGGCACGTGCCGTTATTGCAGCTGCACCCGATCCGGCGCGAATATTAATAGACTCACCTTCGTCGTGGGGTGGTTTTGCTGATGGCGCGGAGGGATTTTTCAGTTACGCCGCCAAAATTCATTCAATACGATGCTGGATCGAAGAGATCAATACAATGTCTCCATTTCTATTGCTGCAGATCCATGGTGGGCCACGAGGTCGTTCGTCTAGTCTTGGAGGACGGAAGGGTGTCGTCAATGAGGGGTAAGTGCACGAAGAATCGGAAGAAATTGTCGGAATTTCCGTTAGACGCATGCTAGATTTTATTTATAGCGAGTGTAGTGTAGTTTCAAAGTTGGGGGGTTCCCCCTTAAGAAATCTTTGATTGATTTTCGTAACGGTATTGAAGTTCGTAGTTTACAATTTTGATTCGTTCAGGCAATAACAATTTTTATTTATTTCTTTTTTGAAACCGGAAATAATGATAATTACCATCTCACTTTTTTTTATTTAAAGTTTAATTTAATGTTATCAAAATCAAAAAATCACATCCCTGAGAAAAAAATATTCTGGATGACAAATTTTACAATCAGTTCAAATGGAAATTTTTATTTAAAAATGTAGATTTTTCAACTAAGAGAAAAATTATCAGTTGAAATATAGTTTTCCCAGTTCATAATGGATTTTATGAGCTAATAAATACAAAATTCTAATTGGTGATTAGTTTGGGTATAAAAAGCAATTGAATTTTAAAATTGATAATTCTTTGCTAAATTTTAAATTGCAAATATTCAAAAATTGAAAAAACCATTCTCTAACTTCAAAATAGAAGTAATTAAATTTTTTTGAATTGAAATACAATGTTTTCAGTTAGCCCTGAATTTTATCATCTTATTTGTAAAACAACTTCAGGAAATCATTTTGACTTCAGAAATACAACAATTGCAAAA
Source organism: Aleochara sp. GC000083 (assembly GCA_030264555.1). NCBI lineage: Eukaryota > Metazoa > Arthropoda > Insecta > Coleoptera > Staphylinidae > Aleochara > Aleochara sp. GC000083. The sequence goes on along the minus strand of JARJDZ010004107.1, from coordinate 10,863 downwards.
AGAAATGACAATTTCGCATCAAAATTTTTATTGAAAACCAGAAAACTTTTTTTAAAATTCAATTTAATTCAAAATAATAGAGTAGAATAGAAATCTTATGAGTTGAAATATAGTTTTCCCAATTCTCAATGAATTTTATATAATAAATTAATTCATGACTTGTTTATTCAAAAATACATGAATCCCAAAAAGATTTATGATTTTCTTGAGTTTTGAAAATAATAACTATTTAGTGATTTTATTTAAACTGCAACCAATCAAATGTTGATAAAATGATAGCGGAAAAAACAATTTCCTTATTAGCTACAAGATACATAAATAAATAATAAAATGATTTCTTAAGTGTTATAAAAATGATCTCTGTAAAATTATTGATTTTATTGACACAAATTCTTTTGGGTGTCTTTGAAATGAATATTAACAACAAATTAATGAACTTTTTCATCTCACAAGTTTTTCTCGAAGAATATAAATTTTCTATTCAAATGTTGATAAAATGATAGCGGAAAAAAACAATTTTCTCATCAGCTACAAAATAAATAAATAAATAAAATAATGATTTCTAAATTAAAAAATTATGATTTAAATTATAGTTTTCTTAGTTTACACTAAATTTTATGTAATTTTACTCACCAAAAGTTATTTCTTTTAAATTTTGAAATCCAAGAGTTTCAATAATAAAAATATCTAATCTAATTTTAGAAATAATAATTTCATAATCAATTTTTATATTTCTTTACATTAAAATATCATAAAATCCTTTTTGAACTGGTAAAACTATACAATTAAAATTTCAAAGGGCGACCTCTATCTGTACCTGTAACAATTAAAATTTTCATGGGAAATTCTAAATCAGAATTTGTTACAAACTCAACAGGAAATTTTCCACAACAAAACTTTTACTGACTTTTTGACCAATTATTTTAATGAAATAATTAAATTTCCATACTTAAAATAACACCCACCCTCATTTTGAACAAAAATTGCAGCAGGTGTCTTAAAATACGTTTCACTCTCTCTTCCCAATTAAAAATTCATTGACCCATAATTCTGGAATAATTTATGCAATTCTCTGGCAGCTTTAGCTTCAGTTTAAAGTGTCCGAATTTTAATTAATTGCGCGCATAATCGACAATCGACCTTGGCACACTTACTTCCGCCAACTTGTTGTTATTGTAATTATATTGTTTTTGAGGGGGTCATGTTTGGGTTTTTTGGGCCTTGGGTCTTGGGTTGCTTCGTTACATTTTCCGAACGTTGGCCATCAAAATTACCGGCCGTAACTATCGTAGATAAAATAGAGGAAAAACAGTTGAACGCGAGTCAAGCGCGTGTTTGACGTTTGTATTCTTTTTTTGTTTTGGTCACCCCTGAATGAATTTTTATTTGATCACTAATATAATGTTAACAGTTATTTTCTAAGAGGTAATTTTATTGTCCAATTATTTTGATATTTTTTACGGTTATAAATATTTTATAAATTTTTAATTTTCGCATGCAATTTTCTAGGAGTTTTTCCTTTGAAATTTTGCATTTGCAATTTTGGTAAATTAAAATTTCAAGTAAATTTGGAAAGATATTTATGCAGACAATAATTAGAAAGGTAAAAAATCAATAACAAATAATCGTTTCAAAATTGTCTCTGTAATTTATGTTTTATCAGATAAACTTTTACTTTTCTTAAGAAATTGATTTCTTTGATTTTACAATAAAGCTTCAAATCAGCTAAATTTACATTTCAAAATTGATTAATTAGATAATAATTGAAAAGGTAAAGAAATTGAAGTCCTGAATAGTGTAAATTTTCTTAAAAGATGTCGCTATTTGAAAATTTTCAACAAATGTTATAAAAAAAACTCAATTCAAAAATTCAACAATTCAAAAATCAAGAGGTTAACAAAAATCAATAACAAGAAATCTCCAAAATTTGAACCTTCAAAATGTCTTCCATAACTTTTATTAAATTTCAAAGGTACCAGAACCTCAAAACCTCAAAACCTCTAATCTGCACTAATCACACTAATTAAACCCAATTCCGGTACGAATTGAATCAAAGCGACTTTGTCAAAATCCCCTTTGTGCACCTTGTACAAGGTGTACCAAGCAGCTGTGATTGAATTTCGTACAATTCTTCGCAGCTTTCTACATCTGCCTCACCTTCTTCTGCCTGGTAACTTAACTTTTTGGCAGACTTCAAACTTTGGGGCACGAGCCCCCATAATCTTGCAAGGAGCAGCAACTGAAAAGTCGGAATTAAAGGTTATATTATCCACGAATACAAACAATCCGTACTTCTCCCTCGCTCCTGTATCAAAAGCCTTCAGACATTTTGAAAGCATGTGTTGACTCCCTCGGAATTTTGGATTTCTTCACCTTCCGGGGGGGTTGATAACAATGCCTGAAGCAAAGAAAGAAAGTCGTTCAAGATTTGGCACGCGCGCAACGACCCACATTTCAATAAAATATTGATCGGTTGAATGTACCTAACATCAAACAATGAACTGTCATGGTAACGACGTTTCGCTCCCCCTCGAATGGGATGCACCCGCACAATTGACCGCTGTTTTCGTTGATAAGGTGTGCACCCTCCATGGAAACGGTCGGTCGTCTGGGCAACGACAACGTTGACAATCATTGGTAATGTAATGATATCGAAGTTTTTGGTGGGTTTATTTCACTACGGGGCACGTGCCTGAAATGTTTATTTAATTGGGGTCTTGTACCAACAGAAAGTCCTAAATTTATTTGTTGGTATGACTTGGGACCATTTACCCAAGCAATTTGATTAAAAACGATCAAAAGTGATAAAACAATTCAATTATATCATTACAATTATGAGAAACAAAATGGTGGTTCATTCAATGTAACCTCTAAATGTCAAAATTGATCTGTCATTGAAGGAAATCTAACCTCATTTTTTTGGGTCACCTCTAGCACTTGATTCCTCCTCATCATGTTTTCATTGAAAATTGAAACGGTAACAAAAGCCATAAGGTACCTTGGTAGACCCAACAACAACAACAACCCAACATTGAACCCACGTCAGCTACAGGTGCACCACCTACCTGAACCCTCTTTTCATGGTATTCTCCTCCACTCACCTTGTCAACCACTCAAAACTCCCGTGCAATATCCACCATTGTATACCCATACACACTTCACCTACGCTTTCATACCTTCCGATCTGCAAATTGCCATTTCTACCTGCAAAAAGGGCCAAATTGATCCTACCATGTCTGCATTGTACCCACAAGAGATTAGCGCACGTGTCAACCTCCACAATGTGTGTACAAAATGGTATGTCAATTTTCTCTAAACCTGGGCACACCTTCAAATGATGCTCCCAAAATATGTACCACCTTTATCATATTTGAAAGGTGAGGTTATGATTGAGTTAACTGCACGTGTTTTGCCACCCTCATCGAAGCGTGCTGGGCACGTACCACCATGGGGTGCACGCCCTCGTTTGCATTCCGCCCGTCGATAATCGTTATCCCGCATACGCCGAACGCGGAGCTTCTAGAACAAAAAAGGTGCCAAAGCAGCGGAACGACGATAGCAACGGATCTGGGGCTGGGTCTGTCCAACGGGCACGACGGCGATGCTTGCGTATGCCACCCGGGACACACGTCATTGCGCCCGGCGCGCGCCAAGACGTTGGCAAGTCCGTTTGTTCAAGGGAGCGGAAACAAGGTCATACCACCAGGTAATGCGTCCGTGGAACCGTCGTCCACAACGTGGTTGCCTTGGTGATATTGATCCGATGGGTGTTTCCAAGGATACCCGAGATGAGGGTGGGTGAAAAAATCAATAATAGGGTGTAATATTTTGTGTTGTGATTGAAGGTACACCTCGAAATTTAGTAAGAATTGTTTTGGAGATTGGTTTCTGATTTTGGTTTTCATTTTTGGATGTGGTTTGTGGTTCCGTTAACAAAGTTGCTAAAGAAAACCCCGTACTGAAATTTTGGACCTTCATTTTACTGGTATACTGATACTGGCGAGGAGGGAGTAATGTCATTACTCCCTCCACGGATACTGGTATAACCTAACCTTGAAATTTTGTTTAAACGGTTCTGGTTCTAGTTTAGTGAGCACAGCTTTAGTGGTACCCTCTAATTGTGCAATTATCTTACATCTACCGGTGTTCCCTCAGAAGGTATTGCTGAGTTGGTGAGACCAAGAAGGAATTGTGAAAGGGAAGAAAATGCACCAGCATGAAGTACCGGAAATGGGGATTTCCTTTGTAAATTCACTGATTTAGAGGCACGTGCTTCAGTTAATTACATGGAAATTAATTAGCAAGTATTCCATTACTCTTTTCGACCCCGATTTTGAGGTTAAGTGAAGTTACCATAAAATATCCTGAAATATTGACGTTTTTAGTAACCCCAAGAAAGTTAACAATATAAAGCATATAAAATTGGGTTACAAAGTGGGTTGATGTCATCTGGAACCATGTCAAGATGATCCCAGAATTTCATGTCAACGTTTGGTAACAAAATATTATGACCCAAAGTGATAATTTGGAAATTGAACCAATGAAACATCCTATATTCGCTATCCCCATTGAAAAACCAATAATTTTATGGGAACCCCACCACATGTCCCAACCCAACCATAGAACAAGTTCAAGTCTGGACCAACAAATCCCAATGAGTCATACTCATTAGAGATCCTATTGTCGTTGATGAAAATTTAGGGGTTCTCGTTCTGAGGAACGTTATGGATACGAATTTGTTGTAAACCCCACGCAGACTGATTCCCTCAAACGCCTCCCTGGGCACTAAACTAACACTCACTCGAGATATCAAGATAAGGCTCTAACCAGAGACCCCAAAACATTTTTCAAACCCTACCTCTTAAAATTAACCCCCAGAAAATCATTGTCTAATTTCTAATTTGATTTCTTTCAGGTGAACTAATCGGGAAACTTTCTGGACCTTATGAACCTATTGGATCTGAACCATTTTGGACCCAACCCATTACATCAACTCCTAGAGACATAAACGTGGAGGAAACAGTTTGATGGTCCCTCTTTTACAAAATGATGGCGGTGGCGTTGCACCCAGGGCAGACACACACCCAAGCCATCCAGACCACGTGGCACAGGCCGTTCCAGGTGGCACCTGGTGGCCCATACGATAAGGGTGCGCACCCCACCGTACATTAAACTACACTGGCTTTACGGTATGAAACCACACACACACATAAATGCATACACTTGGTCATTCAACGAAACATGATTCTAACTGTCAACCCACATGTTCGATTCAAATATGCATTTCAATATGGCTGCGCATCTGGTACAAAGGTTAATAAACCCTTTTGTCGGGTGTGCGTAACCCAAGGTTTCCGGATCTCACTCTAACCCTCTAATTGCTCGTTTTCTTCATCTTCTTCTTCTTCTTCTTGCAGAAATTCGTCGAAGAGTGTGACACCTACAACACGCGCCCGGTTTGTGGTGATTCTGGAGCGCCATTGAGCGTCCCGGAAGGATGCGCTTTTCTTTTGGCGTTTCCTCTTCGGCGCGAGCTGCTTGTTTGTTCTCTTGGAGGAGAGAGGTGTAATCAGGCACGTGCAGAGTATAATGCATACGCGTTTGTTTGATTGGATTTTTATTTTTAGAGCCTTGCGGTTTCGGATTTCATCCTGGTATTGTGATAATGGGCGCACGAGCGTGCACCCACCCACATGGATTTTACAAAGTGATAAAGAGGTTTTCATGGGATGATGGATCAGCATTAATGGAAGTTGATGTTTTCGTGCTGGATGGCCTTCCAGGAAGATTGTGATATTTTCTGGAGTTCAACAACTTCGAAGAAGTTTGGGAAGTTAACCTCTCAATTGACCCATCATCATCATCATCATCATCATCAAGGTCTGTATTCAAAGAATTTCTTTAGGTATTAATAAGTCAAAAGTTAAATTCCAAAAGTGATTGACCTAAAAATTTCATAATTTTATGGGTTACTTTATGAAAAATTATATTTGGAGCTTTCGAATGAAGGGAAAGCTCAAAATTTGACTATCAAGTAACAAATTCCATGTTTCGCTTACAAAAATCCACAAGATTTTCATCAATTTTTATTAGGAATCTGAAATTGGTGTAAAATTCAAAGATTTTAAAATCAAATTCTTAAATTTAAGACATTTTCAAATATTGAACAAAATACAAAACTCATAGGAAATCCCCACCAAACTAAAAACCCATAAAACATGAAATTCTTAGCAATCACTTTTATTATTTAATACTTTAATAGCCTAATTATCAGTTATTCTATTTTTTGCAGAAAACGAGCGGCTTGCAAAATTTACGACCCCATTGTATATCGTTGGATTCCTGCATTTGTGTGCGTGTAGGGGGTGCACACACACACACACATTGAGACGAATATGGGTGCCACCAGCAGCAATATTGCACCCGACCCCGCACCACGTCTGGATGCAAACCGTTGGGAACCCCCTCGGAAGCGGCGTCTGCTGGTGCGCTGCTGGGGTTTCACATTCGAGCACGCTCACTGACTCATTCGTCGCTCGTTGCAGTTAGTTTTGCACCCGCTCGATTCGCACTTCTTGCACATGCCCATCGAACCACCATCATCATCATCAATATGTATGGTACGTACCATGTGCACAAAGCGCAGGCAGCCGAAAATATTGTGTGTGCACAAGGTGGGCAATTGTGCGCTAAGTGCGCAAACAATCGAGCAACCGACGAATTCGATCAAACGATCGATAAGCACGCTCAAATATTGATTTTCATTGTTATGACTTCGTGCTGAATGGTGCTATATGTATTGTTTTTTCATTTTAGGTCTTCTTCCAGAAGTTTTCAAACTAATTGCAAACCAAAATCAAGTTTAAGATTATTCGATGGATATTTTGGATCTCAGCAAGGCAAGTTTTTTATTAACCGAAATCGGTGCTTATATTTACATTATAATTTGTTACTATTTTGGTGTGATTTACAACTAGGTCATCAATATTTTGCTGGTATGAAATTCGATCTTCAAAATGTGTCATCATCTGTTGTTGAATTCGGAACGAACCATACGTTCTGAAACCGAAGCCATTTCTAGCCAATTCCCCAAACAAAATTCGCCCATAATTAGTGACTAATAACCGTTAGTTGCACATTTTATGTTTTTGTATCGCCTCAACGAAATGTCGCACATAAGGGCGCCATTATATTATTGTTTACTTCCCACAAATGACTCGAAACCGTGCGAGACTGCTCGTCACGAACAAAATCGCACATTGAGCACTTTCCGTCGTTGATAAAACGCGTTTCGCCTTTCTGTTATTGTTGATAACAATTCCGTGTGGGACGGTCTGCTATCCGCATCTCATCATTATTGTCTGCAAGTGAAAAACTCCATATGAAAGCATTGTTGGCTGGCAGCAGCCTTGAATGGTGTGATATTGACGAGAAGCCCACACGAAAAAACGTGTCAGATATTACCAAAGTCAACTTGATGGCTCCCTTTTGGAGACGTTAAATAATTATGTAAACATCTCCTGGATGAGACATCAAAAAAGCAACTTTTGGAGGCTGTCTCACCTACAAAAACGCATTTTTACTTCCCCTTTTCTGATGCTCTCATTTTTTGATTTTAGGTGCGCCAGCAGGATGCGTCTGGATGCATGCACGGAGAGCATATGTGAGGAAATCAGGAATTTACATGTAATTCACCTACAACATGGATTGCAGCTCGCATATTTTGCATACTATAAATAGCAGTACGTCGGATAAAAATGCTAAACGTGCATGTTAAATCAGTCTCGGAAGGGATTTGGCGCTCCCCCATCGTTGAAGCCCGTTCTTCCGTTTTTTTTCTTGCTGAAGGCGACAAGACTCGTTGCTGCACTGCAAGTCAACGTCCCCTTCTTCCTACGCGGGATGCTTGGATGGATGTCTTGCGGCTGGGGGTATGCACGTCTGGCTCCTGCAATTTATAAATAAACTGACGGTAAGACACAAATGCTTTAATCACCCACGAGACAAATGAGTTGAGAAATTTCACATCTTGCGCTCCGACACATTCGTTTGCATCTTGTTAGTGCTTTATGACATCTGCTAGTCCAATTATTACGCCAATTGAAGCCAATTTCGCGAGTACATGCAACAAGAGCTGCACTAATTAACTATTGCGGATATTGAATTAAATTATTCAATGAATATGTGCAATTTCATGTATTTAATTTGAAAATTTAACTTTTGAGTACATTCCGGCCTCTAGCGTTCAGTGTCATAAGTTATAAAAGTAAGCAGGAAAACTGCAATTACAGATTTCTCCACTCGCTTGACGTAGGCTGACCTCTATCGTAGATCGGTTTGCAACTTGACTAGATGTGCGCCAGTGGTTTCCAAACTGTTGCAATTTGGGACCTTATTGCATGATATATTCTCGATTTTTCCGTTTTAACACGCTGATTTTCTAAAGAATGTGTTAGAATAAGAGTTTAATGAATCCACTGCCTTAATTTTAATAGTTTGCAGTATCCTTGCAGAACTGGATTTCAGCTTGAGTTGTATTCCTTCACTGTGTATGTTTGGAATCACTGCTCAATCAGTTAATTTTTATGCCGCCATTTTAACGTATTTTTATAATTTCAACTGAAATATTAGTGTAGTTATGTGAACCAACAGATATTTCAATGACGAAGTAAGCTTACACTTGGAATTTCAGTTCTGCAAAGACTGCAAATATTTACAAAACAAAATTCACACATCATTTTAATTCCAACAGGACCTGCAATGTGACATAACCCAACTTTCGCCAGTCATTCAGTGCCGCAGGTGCCCGTTTAGAATGTTCATCAAAAGACTATTAACAACGGTCTACAAGTATTCCAATCATGCAAATACGACAACATCAGTGCATCGTCGTGCATATCAACAAAGTGCTGTGCATTTTGCCCAGGATAAAAATGACAAGAAAGAAGCGAAGGAGCTGACAGTGCCCTCAAGGTTTGAGAATGTACCCACAAAAAACCGCAACACCTACCTGGAGATGGTGGATTTGTACATCAATACGGACGTACATCGACGTGGACACGTTGAATTCATCTATTCAGCATTGAAAAACATGGAGAGTTTTGGAGTCAACAAGGATCTAGCTGTATACAAAGCCCTCATCGATATCCTCCCAAAAGGCAAGTTCATTCCACAGAACATCCTACAGGCAGAATTCATGCATTACCCCAAGCAACAACAGTGTGCAATCGATATATTGGAGCAAATGGAGGATAATGGTAAGAATTTCAAATAAGCAATACTGAAGTAAAAGGGTAGAAAATAATGGATTTTCATTTATTGCCTTTAGGTGTAATGCCTGATTATGAAATGGAAGATATGCTCCTGAATATATTTGGAAAACGTGGGTATCCATTGCGGAAATTTTGGCGGATGATGTATTGGATGCCAAAGTTTAAGAATTTGTCACCATGGCCTGTGCCAAATCCTCCACCAAATGATGCATTGGAGTTGGCCAAAATGGCAATTAGTAGAATAAGTAGTGTAGATATACAAGCAGAGCAAACCATTTATCAGGTATGTCACATAGAAATTCTAAATAACAAGTATTATATCTGATTTTTTGGTTTTAGACTTCTGATATAGCAGATTCAATAGATGATACATGGATTGTAAGCTCCCAGAGTCCAACACAAAAACAACTGTTAGCTGAACATAAAGATAGTGAGCCCATTTATGTTGAGGGGTCATTTCGCGTGTGGCTACGTAATCAATGCGTTAATTATTTCATTCTGAGAGGCAATCCAAAACCCAGAGTAGATGTAGTTGAAGATACAGATGGTAAATATGAATATTTAGCTATAAAGCAACTATAATTTTCTCACAGAATTACGTCTGTTAAAGATTGTCTGAATCTAAAATTTGTTTCTTTACAGATGTGAGCAATATCAACGTTCCATTTTTCAAATTCATACCACCTACAAAGGAGGTAACGTTGGTACCATCAGTGCACGAACAAGAAGACGGCGTTATTTTCTCGTTGTGCGCGACAGGCACCTCCAGCAAAGACTCATTACTTTCGTGGATTCGACACTTGGAGAAAGACAATCCAATTCTGAAAACGTGTCCCATAGTTTTTACATTGCGCACGGCCGAGAAGGAAGTTGCAGTCGTCGAGGAGCCCGAGCCCGAGAAACTAGCAGACAAATAACCGCATTACAAAGGAATTTTCGTATAATTTATTTGAACCAAACAATTAAGTGATGAAACAATACAGGACGAATGTTTTGTGTGAGAACAGTAAACAAGCGTTCAGTCTTCTAACCATTACGGTACTTGGTAACATGGTGAGTAACATTTTCCTCTTCTCATAGACAAAATAGACGATTTCAAATGATAACGAGAAACAGAAGCGTGAATGAAATCGAAATCATGAAAGCATTCCGTTCGAACGGAACGAAAACACGACCTGTTTGAATGCATGCCTTATACTTGCAGATAACTCTATCGTAGTCATATGAACATTTCTTATCACTTATCACTACTTAAAAGACAATCTTTATGCCATATACCCTTTAGTGTAGTTTGCTTGGCGCGAATTGCCGTTTTGATCGCTCTTGTCGCGATCAAATTGTGGGAGCAACAATTACAATAAGTCAGTTAAACTGCTATATGAACAGTTTTGCTCATATAAGTTTGCTGCTCAATGCTGGGGCATTTATTACTAATTCGTAGAGTTATCATCAAACTCTTCTAGCCCCATTTCCAAAACTTGATTGATCAATGATAAATGTTTAGAATTGTCTCAAATGGCGGCAGTCACCAATATAATAGGCCTGATTGATGAGTGTTTGTGTGATCGTCTATAGTTTGGCCCCACATTAT
>JARJDZ010004099.1:0-12640 GCA_030264555.1 Aleochara sp. GC000083 | reverse complement strand
GGCATTTAGTGCCCTTTAAGATGGCGTCGAAACATTTCCGGTTTTCCGGCCGGGAGTGTTTCAAATTTCGCTGTTTAGGTTTTGTCACCAATTTTGTATTGGTTGATGATGTGTGCTGCGGGTGTACATTACAATTCCGCACCTCATTATCTTCCGCTACTGATTGGGTGTGAGCTTCAAGTATTTTCGCACAATGTCTGTTTTTTTTTACTCCCTGTTTTATCGACAAATTTTAGTTTCGCTACTGTCCGATAGATGTCTCCACTTGTCTAGAATTTTGCGGAGAGCCGAGACTAACTTTTTTTAGTTTCGCTACTGTCCGATAGATGTCTCCACTTGTCTAGAATTTTGCGGAGAGCCGAGCCTAACTTTTTTTAGTTTCGCTACTGCCCGATAGATGTCACCACTTGTCAGAAATTTTTTGATACTAGAAGGAACAAAATAAAAATAAAGAAGGGAATATCTTCCCCGGCGGGAAACAGCCCTCCCTTAGTTTGTTAAGTTTGTCGATTGGTCTGTCCAAGTAGTAGCGCCAAAGGCGCTACTACTGGTCGCGCGATGCGCGACCAGTGGCGCCGCAGGCGCCACTTAGTTTGACGATTAAGCGGCCGCGCAGCGGCCGCCCCACTGCACCCCACCCGCGCCACCATCATCGACCATGGTCAATCTAAGACTGGCGAACCCCTCCCGATTTTCGTTACAAAATTACTGGGAGCGGTGCTGCCATTGACCCGTGGTGGGGATACGGCCGTTTGTGGAACCAACAACCGATTGTGCTGACCCCACAGACTGGTGGCCATTTTTGGAACTAATGTTCGGACTTAGAATTATTTTCGAGTCTGACTTGGGGGCCCCATTCTTCAATGGAGCCCCCCACGCTCGAGCCACCAGCCTCTGACGCGGCCACCACATATTCGTTGGACTTACGGCAGGATGGACCCCACCGACCAACGAATCTTCGCCGTAAAATACGCACGAGCTCGCACTCGCACAATAACTATATGTTGAGCCGCGTATATATACGGAGCCCAAAGATGGCGTGGTTGAGGGAGCTAAGAACTTTAAACCTTAATTACTCATTAACGATTAATTATGTAATTATGAGTGTTATCAATATCGATTAAGGATCATTAGAGGTACTTAAAAATGAAGAAAAAAATTACCAAATTGGGCAAAAAACAGTACCAAGACTATAGTCTTTGCTTATTTTTTATGCAAAATTTGGCCGAAAAACAGTACCAAGACTATAGTCTTTGCTTATTTTTTATGCGAAAATTCGGCAAAAAACAGTACCAAGACTATAGTCTTTGCTCATTTTTTATGCAAAATTTGGGCAAAAAATAGTACCAAGACTATAGTCTTTGCTTATTTTTTATGCAAAATTTGGCCGAAAAACTATACCAAGACTATAGTCTTTGCTTATTTTTTATGCGAAAATTCGGCAAAAAAACAGTAGCAAGACTATGGTCTTTGCTCATTTTTTGCGGGAAAGTTGCCCTCAATTTCCCGGCGTTCTAAAAAGTTTTGAAAAAAATGGCGAGAAACGCGAAACATTTTCGACGGGTAAAGAAATTTCGGGGTCGCCCAAGCCGTTGAAGAACTCAACCTAATTAGTAGCGGAAGATAATGATGTGCGGAATTGTAATGTACATCCGCAGCACACATCATCAACCAATACAAAATTGGTGACAAAACCTGAAAGGAAAGTACATTTTTGTTAAATGCGAAAAAAAGCAGTTCCGGTCGGAAAACCGGAAATGTATCGCTGGTTTCTTAAAGAGCGTTAATTGCCCTATAAGATGCCGCATAAACCGTCCCGATCGCGCAAAGGGTTCCCGAGAAAACAACGAAAACATGGGAAAAGTAACGCGCATAGTTTTTTAAACGCGAAAAAATAACACTTCCGCTCGGAAAATCGGAAATGTTTCGATAGTATCTTAAAGGGCACTAATTGCCCTATAGGATGCCGTATAAACCATCCCGATCGGGCAAGGGGTTCCCGAGAAAACAACGAAAACATAGACAAAAATAACGTGCTAAATTTTTAAAATGCGAAAAAATAACATTTCCGGACGGAAAACCGGAAATGTTTCGATGCTATCTTAAAGGGCACAAACTGCCCTATAAGATGCCGCATAAACCATCCCGATCGCGCAACGGGTTCCCGAGTAAACAACGAAAACATAGACAAAAATGACGCGCGAAATTTTTAAAATGCGAAAAAACAACACTTCCGGTCGGACAACCGGAAATGTTTCGCTGGTTTCTTAAAGGGCGCTAATTGCCCTATAAGATGCCGCATAAACCGTCCCGGTTGCACATAGGGTTCCCGAGAAAATAATGAAAACATTGGAAAAATTACACGCGAAATTTTTAAACTTGGAAAATAACACTTCCGGTCGGAAAACCGGAAATGCTTCCTTACTATCTTAAAGCGCGCTAATTGCCCTATAAGATGCCGCATAAACCGTCCCGATCGCGCAAAGGGTTCCCGAGAAAACAAGTAAAACATAGAAAAATCGCGCAAAATGTAAACGAGGAAAACCAACACTTCCGGTTGCAATGACGGAAATTTTTCGACTCTATCTTAAAGGGCACTAATTGCCCTACAAGATGCCGCATAAACCGTCCCGAACGCACAAAGGGTTCCCGAGAAAACAAGGAAAACATTGGAAAAATAACGCGCAAAATTTTTTAAACTTGGAAAATAATACTTTCGGTCTGAAAACCGGAAATGTTTCGATATTATCTTAAAGGGCGCAAATTACCTATAAGAAGCTGCATAAACCGTGCCCATCGCGCAAGGGGTTCCCGAGAAAACAACGAAAACATTAGAAAAATAACGGGCGAAATTTTTTAAACGCGAAAAAACTTCCCGTTTTCTGACCGGAAATGTTTCGATGCCATCATAATTGGCACTAATCGCCGTATAAGATGCCGCATAAGCCGTCCCGATTACGCAAGGGGTTCGCGAGAAAACAAGGAACATTTAAAAAATAGCACGCGAAATTGTTTAAGCGCAAAAAATAACAATTCCGGCGGAAAACCAGATATGTTTTGGTGCTATCTTAAAGGGCACTGATTATCCGATAAGATGCCGCATAAACCGTTTCGATTGCGCAAGGGGTTCCCCAGAAAATGAGGAAAATATTTGAAAAATACCTCGCGAATTGTTTAAACACAAAAAAATAACACTTCCCTCCGAAAACCGGAAATGTTTTGAAGCTATCTAATAGGACACTAGTTGCCCTATAAGATTCGACATACACCAACCATCCTGATCACGCGAAGAGTTCCCAAGAAAACATTCCTTATTTATCGAGTACCTCCAGAATAATATGAATTAGGTAGTCGCTAACCGACAAGTGAGGACACAATTTTCAAAAACCGGAAAACTAATGCAAACAATAGGCAACACGTATTACACAGCTTCATTTCCCTTTTCCTAACACTAATGTAGTTCCATCTTAAATTCACAAAATTTTTAATTTTTAAAATGTTATTATTATATAGATATACAAAAGGTTTTACTCGTTTTACCGAAAAACAATGTCATTGTAATAAACAAATTCTATAATTCACGCTCAAACTAGGCTAAAATAAGCTATCATTATATATTAACAAAAATGTAATACAAATAGGTCTCCAGAGATGTAAAATAAATTAATTGATTGATTGATTTAGAAATCAAAAAGATGTAGTCCCCGTTTCTAGTTGCAAAAATTAGTATTTTAGTGTTGAAACATGCCACAAAGTGCGGCAGCGTTGCGAAGACCTTGAAGGTCTCATCTGTTGTAAACGAGAATGTGAAAAGTCGATAAATGTGTGGTGGCGGCATTGCCTTTATCAGTCTGGCATATAATGCATAGTATACACGTTTAACTTTATAGCTTCTGCTTTTACACGGTTCTAACTTTTATCTGTAAGTCACCGATGAAGTCACTACATTTGCCTTTTTAATTACACGTTTCTTCCATTACAGTTTGCCGCGTATCTACTACCACTAAGTCTAATAGGTAATAACTAATTATTTAGTGTATGCTCAGAACAATTAATGATAAGAAGTGTTCGATTGTTCAGTCAGCTACGGACAATGGTACCTAAAGTCGTGTTCGTGCTTGGAGGTCCTGGTGCTGGCAAGGGAACACAATGCCAAAATATTGTTGAGGTTACTTGGATTAGAATTACTTGCGGTGAATAATCGTTATTGATTGATGTACTTTTAGAACTATGGTTACGTACATTTGTCGGCCGGCGATTTGTTAAGAGCAGAAAAGGCGGATCCCAAATCTGAATTTGGGGAGCTCATAGATACCTACATAAAAGAGGGCAAAATTGTCCCAGTAGAAATAACATGCTCATTGCTGGAGAGGAGTATTGTGCAGTCTGGCAAAGAGTACTTTCTAATTGATGGCTTCCCAAGGAATCAGGACAATCTTGAGGGATGGAATAGAAACATGTCTGACAAGGTCAAATTGTTATTTGTATTGTTTTTTGACTGCTCATTGGAGGTAATTTGATTTGGCAAAAATACCAAGGCTATTTTGATGATGTAATGCAATTTTAGATATGCAGTGAACGATGTTTGAAGCGGGGCGCTGCCGGCAGCGGCCGGTCCGACGATAATTTGGAAAGTTTAAAAAAGCGATTTAACACATATCTCAATGAATCAAAACCGATCATCGAGCATTACGATTCGTTAAACATGGTGCATCGGATTGATGCCAGCCAGTCGACGGGGACCGTCTTCGACGAGGTGAAGAAAGTGTTCGATAAAGTGATGGCAGCCGAGAACCAGAAGCCATAAGCGTAAACCAAAAAGCCATAGATTCGTCAATTTTAACCAGACAGCAGATACCAATCAAAAATTAGCGACTAAGTGCCGGAAACATTCCTGATGTGTTTGCATTCCAATTAATTTGCAACCGGCAAAGTGTACTAATGTATTTAAATCATGATGTGTTTAGCTCTGATTCATTTTACCAATACTTTTTTTATCTAGAATTTCCATTGTCTGAATGTGAAACATCAGGATGTTAATATTAAGTACTAATAAAATTATTTAAATGGCCCTTCTTGGAGTTACATGTGAGATTGTTCTCTTCCTATATAATCGATTTATTGACTTTGAATAAGTTTTTCAAATAATCTTGGTCGAAATCATCAAAATTTAACTTAAAATCGGGGTGTCTTGTGCTTCTCGTTGGAAATTTTAATTTGATTGGATGTACAATTAAGAAAATGTCAAATAAACCTCACGACTCACTCAATGGATTGCATAAGAACACTTACATATCCGGTTATGATTAGATAGCATCCGTCAGAGAGACTGCATTCAATGATGTAAAACGATTGGGAGGATATGCCTTAACTTAATGTGTTGTATATATTATATTGGCTTGTGGTTTTTGTGAGTTGCACATGATTCATGTGTTTCATTCATTTGCCTCTTCCTCTCTTGATGAAAATAAAGTTTTCATGGGCATACATACAAACCATAATATTAGCAATACACTACAGTACTTAAGCTATACAATCTGGACGCCACAACAACAGTAACAAACAGCTCGCGCAAAGTCTTTTCAGTGATTGATTCACCACGAGTTTAAGATTATCATACAAAATACGGTCAGGGGGGCGACCGTATCGTTTTGTTTGAGTCCATTACTTTAATAATTCATACTGTCCCAATATGGGAGGGAACGCACCACTCTTGTCTGTCCTTTACACGTACGTTACTTTTTATTTTCCCTAAATATGTATATAGTTTTATGTTTATAAATAATAAATGGCGCGTAAAGACCCATTCGAACTAATCAGAACACTCGATTTCCGCCTATAATCTCGCACTCTCCCGGTATGGAGATGGTTGTCCCAAAAAATAAAATATATTACAAAATTTTGTACGTATATAAAAGGAAAGAAATTCTGGCGAGAAGGTGAAGGAAAATGAGGGGGGAATCTACTCGAAATTGGTGTTGAATATTTGCAAGTCCTCGAAGGCCGCACCGCCGCTTTGGTCGAGCATTTGCAACATGTCATTAAGTTCATGGGGGTGCGCGTGCGGCGGTGGACCAGACCCACTAGAACCAGGCCCACCAGAATCAGAACCCTGACTCGCCTGCCCCTGCCAGGGCCATTGGTAAGCAGCCGCTGCAGCAGCGGCAGCAACAGTCGTGGGTGCACCACGAGCACCACTACCCAGCTGGGTGTACGTGGGACCTGGTGAACGCGGACTTGGCTGATTGTACTGGTAGCCTTCGGGCGCGGCCTGCGGCTGTCTGAGATTCCATGGCGCCGCCGCTGGCGTTGGACTTGTCGTCGTACCCTTTACAATACGGCCAAGTGCAGCCGCACTACTACTCGTCGCATTTGCCTGCGAAGGCGAACCGTACGCAATCGGTGACTGCGTCGGTTCGTAGTTACTGTAGACGTTCTGACCGCTACTCGGTCGCGGAACCTGCTGGGGGGCTGCAAACGAATCAATTACTATCTGCAACAAATACAAACCATACCAGACTGATAACTACTTTGTATGTGCGTCGCTGGAAGCATGTGCTGCGTGTAGATGCCCGTGTCACGCCGCTGCAGGCTGTAATCGAGGCCGGGTTGTTGCTGATAGGGCACCTGTTCAGGTTGCTCTGCGGGCGTTTCACCTGTAGTGTGCAGCGACTTTGCCGTCGAGTTCGTACAGACGATGTATTCGACGTCATCGGTGTACGGATTGAGAAAGGCGAATGCCGACGTACGTAGCCAAACCCATTCCCGATTCTTCGCGCGGAATCTGTACATTACCGAGAGCACTTGCCCTTTCAGCTTCAGCACTGTAAATAAAGCATAATTGGGAGTAACAACATCTTGGAAACCAGACGTGGTTGCAGCAACGCACCTTGATCGAAGCTGTCCCTCATGTGTGTTTGGTCTTCGGGGTGGAAGAATTCAAAACAACTTTTACCCAACAGCTCAGGCGGCGCGTAACCCAGCAGGCCGATGACGCGTTGATCCACGAAGCTGAATTTCCCGTCCATTGAATGCCGGGATATGAATTCGGCGGTGCTATTTGAGCCTGACATCTCGTTGCTGTTTGGTGTTGAAGTTACCTGGAGTCGACCGATTGCCACGAGGCAGCAGTGTGATGAGGGCATGTCGTCATCTTGTTGACGGTCCATTTGTACACCGGCGAACATGTCTGTTGGTGGCCAGTTTTTGATGTACCCGGTGCAATGCACGACCGCGTAGTTTTGGCCATCGCGTCCTGGACCCAAGCTATTGCGTTGCTTCAGGCGGTTTAAGTGGCCGACAGCCATGTTTTCGGCGGCGATGTTCCCCACTTTCATCCGACATATGAACCCGCGTCGTGACCCCATGCATAACCGCATTGAAGCTACAAAATACAGGATAAGTATACATTTGTATTGGGTATCGCAAGCTTACATTGATGGCCTTCTTTCTTGACAGTGCCCGTTTTGAGATCCAATATCCGGCCGGTGTTCTGCGGTTCCTGGGTGGACAACTGCTCGCGCACCTTCTCCACGTCTTCAGGGTGGATGTTGTCGTAGATGCATGAGCCGTACCAATCACTTTGGGCGTAGTTGAGGACGGGCGCCACCGAGTCCGACACGTAGATCACTCGCCCCGTATCGCAGCTAACAACAAATAGGAACCCGTCAGCAGCTTCCAGTATGAGGTGTTTGAGTTCTTGATCTGTGAGGAAGGATGGCTTGAAGGCGCCGTCCGTATTTGTATTGCCCGTACCTTTAAAACAAGGGAATAAAAATTAGTATTAAAGTTTATAAAAAGTAGATTAATTGTAGTCATTTTTTGAACCCTATATGATACAATTCGTAGAAGGTGTAATCACTTTTCTGAAACTTGTTTGTGGATCAAATTTCTAGAGGCTTCTAATCCAAGAATAATAAGGCACCGTAAAAAACGTGCAAATGCGAAAACAATTCGCAACAAAGTCATCGCCACGAGCAGAAATGCACTGATGTCCATCGTGTGCACTTTTGTTTTGACTTATTGGTAACTTTATATGGGGCATTTCCCTCGAGCATGTGTGGACACAAAGTGTAACTGTAATGCCTCGAGAACCATTGGTTCGGGTGGTAATGTGGAGACCATTCTGCAGGTTCAAGTCTGATTGCATGTGCGAATATGATGGAAAGAAAGAGAGACGAGTTGTGCATTCATTGTGCAACGAATCCGCACATAAACAATTCGAGCAATATAAGAAAATAAAGCGAGTGAACTATTGAAATATGAGCGAGTACCAAGTGTGCAACGAGTCAGAAAGTTTTTTGCAGCGAGCGTTGATCGATAGGTTGCCCAAATCAGGCGAGACGAATGCCGATGATTACGTGTATTTGCATAGTTTAAGTTGGCGCGCGCGCGCGCGACACTAACAATGAAATAAAAAAAGCGTGTTTGCACACTTCTGCAATTTGTTGACTGCCTCTCAAGCCACTTGTGCGCCGCGCGTACCAGCCCGCAGGCACGTAGAGATAAGAATGGTTATCTCTATTACTTTGTATCGATATAATAATACACTTAGCCAACACCGTCGCGGGTGTTTATTGGTGTTTTGCTCTAAATAGCGTATCGAATTTCAATGTGACACCATTTAGATTTATGTATGTTGATAATGTAATAAGCGTGTCGTAATTGCACAAAATAGCAGAAAGAAAAAAAAAGCGTTAAACAACAATGTTGCTCTTGCTTGCATTCATGCACATGTGCAACAGCAATCCGCGCGATGTTAATTAACACGTACATAATTTGCTGGATTATGCCTCGTTATAATCGGTAATGATACAGATTGCGAGATGGCAAGAAGAACTTTGGGCCAGAGAAGAGGAAAATGCAAGCGTGGTGCATGCGCATGCATAGACAATGGCCATCGGTGCGCGGGTGATGTATTCGCCGGGTGTATTTAAATAATAACAGCATTAATCGTATGTTTCCTCGAGCTGGTGTCCCCTGGCCCATAACTAACAAGATAATATCTCAGTTAGTTTCCAAGTAACACACTCGCGTATAGCGTGTGGCACTTCTCTTGTGCCGGTTGGGCGTCTAGAGCTGAGGCAAAACAGCCGAACGAAATAAACGAATAAACGAATGAGAACTAAAACTAAGACTAAGCTGGCTGCTCTTAGCCTGGTCTGGTATTAGCATTATACATTATGCCAGTTGGTTGGATGGTTTTCGCCATATACAGAGACTTGGCCGAATTTGGCATTTCGCGATTGATGAATTGTATATTATAGATTTTCCTTGCTAAACGATTGATAGCAAATATCTCTTCAATTGGGACTTTAATGAACGAATAATTTGCCACAGAGTTGTTGGACTTGGATGGAAGTGAACCAATTTTGGGGCACCCTGTTGAAAAACCTCATGGCTTACGAATACCACCGTTAATCCATCCGTGTATTGCACTTCGCCCATTGGCATTGCAAGAAGCAAGACGACCACGAGAGGCCCATTGCTCTTACAACTCGAACTGTTTTGCTAGACTGGCTCCCTTCGCTCGCATGTATAACTCTCCTGCCATCGCATTACAATACCTGCGCGCTTGTTTCAAGAAGCTTTTATCATAGCATATAACATAGCTGCGGAGACGGCGCGCGAAGAATTTATGCAATACACTCGCAGAAATGCTGGCAATCTTAGCTGGCGCAACAACACGAGGCGAAGAACCGGAGAAAACAATAACCCGTAAAAAATCATTTTGACTTATGAGTGCTTGTCCTGTCCCTCACTCCTCTTCCTTGACGCTGAAAGCGTTTTCTTTGTCTACCAACAAACAGAACTTTAGGGATGGATGTTCTGGAGGAATTTTTAAAATTTCGATTTGGAAACTTTCACATGTGAAATATTGTTCTCACAACATTTAGAGAACATATTCCCACACAAGTGATTCTTTAGTGGAGTCATAGAGACTCATCGATGCGCACGTTTTACCAGGTTGTGTACGCAATATGAACAAAATACAGCCGAAAAGAAAAAACACAGAAAGACATAAAAATGTGGGCACCGGATGGACAATTCGCGGCGTGCATATCAAATAAAAAATGAGCACAAATCAAGTACAATGCCCTTCATTCACAACGTCTACGAGCGTTCGTTAAACGTTAGCGCCATTCGTTGCATGCACGATTCTTCAACGGAAAATATTTAACAGTGAAACAGAAAAAGAAGTAAAGGCAGCCGAAAAAAAGGAGGTAAAACTATGAATTTAACTACGATTTATATGCAAAGCTAGTCCAGCCATCGAACCACACTCGAAAGGGTTTTGACGCTTATCAAGAAGTCTACAAGCGTAATCAGAAACAACCCGAAAGTTATGTTATAATCAACATTTTCATAATTTTTAAATTTGCTCTTGGATACCTTAATTTAAGAGTCCGTAGGCTTGGCTTATTAAATTTGAACAACCATCATTTTCAATGGGGTTCTGAGGTTGTTAAATATTTTTCGAGCGTTTACCTCAAAACGGCCGAAATTACTTAATGACCACCTTCCTTCCAGAATGGCTTCCCTTTTGCCATATTTATGCAAATATGAAGTGCCTTACATCACCTGCTCATCCATAATTGCTGGCTGGAGTGAAATATAATTGGCAAACGACTTGGCCCATCAAAAACAAAACAAACATGCGATTTTCGTCGGCGTGGAATTGAAACCGATCGAAAATGGATTGCGCTTCGCAGAATCACTTCGTTGTTGTTGCAATTGTAATGAACAAACAAACCATCAACTACATACAGCAACAATAACAACAACAGCAACGACGACGGTATTGGAGGAGGTTTCGTTGAAACGAAAAGCAATATGGCGCGGGGCGCAACCGATTTCGAACGAATGAATGAATGAATAAATTACGAATTCGTTAATATTCAATAAAGACAATGCTTGGCCAACAATGCACACATGCAATACAAGCAGCGAAGCGGACGTCCAAACAATCGTTTACTTATTTGTATGCAGTGCAATGCGATCGCAATGGCCACGACAGCAAACAACGCCAAAAAGGAATGTCTTATAAATCTAATAGACTCTGGAGAGATCTTCTTCAGGCTGGCTTTGATTTTTTTATGGGCGTTGTTGACATTATGTTTCAACTTATTTCCCACCTAGTTATTGGGTTTTTCTGGCGACGAAACGATTCATTATCGTTCGTGAAATAAAGTTTCCCATGAAGCTGCGAAGAAATGAGTGATCTGATTGCAAGGCGAGCAACAAATTGCGCGCTTTCCAACTGAAATTGTTGCGGTCTTGCAGCATTTCTTGCGTTTCTTTATCGATGGTTCGCTGGTTTGTGATTGATGGGTCCTCGCCTGGAGCATCGAGGCTCGAAACACGTCGATGTCGAACATTAATAGATGAGAGCGGTACAACTACTTAACGACCTGCCCAAACCTATCCGAAGAAATATTCCCAATGGAAACGACGACAAAACGTACGTTTCAAGCCTCACACGCAGATCATGTCAGCCGGTTGTTGATCGATCTAGATTTATGTAATTACACTCTCTCAAGAGAGAGAGAATGAACCACGTCGAGAAGTGCCTTTTCGAGAAATCCTAGACGACGTCGGGCGCACTCGAATTTATATTAATTCATACGATGTGATATGCAAACGCGTCGTTTCTTACACGTCTTCGACGAGAAACTGTAATGTGTCACGCGTCAAAGGTGCACTCCGGGTGTTCGGCCCGCAGGACACCTCCTCCACGGACACTGGAACGACGTTGAAATTAAACATCACCTGAGACACCACACGCTGGGTGCTGGCTGCAGCAGTGCCCAAGAACAAGCCAGCAGCAGTTATTATTTATCAGCATGAAACGTCGGGCTGGGAGGGGTGCGAATAATTCGCGTACTCACCTCGCAAGGCCTTCATGTGGGCGACAGCCATCCGCAGGATCGTCAGCTTGTCCGGCTTCCTCGCGAGCGCACTGCATGTCGGCACCATGTCCGAAAGCTCGGTGATGTACGCTGTCATCTTGTTGCGCCGCCGCCGCTCGATCTCGCAGTGGTTCTCCCTACAGTAAGAGCGAAACAAGGCCACGGTAATTATAAGCATTCGACAATGGATTCAACTACAATCATTCAAAGAGACATCATGAAAGAGGTGGTTGTTGGTTTGTTGTTGGATGGGAAGAATGTTACGCCACTGGTTTCGTTGGAGGCGATGCAATCGGGTGTCAGATAAATGCCCATTAGATGGTTCCATGGTGGTCGGAGATAACTGGAAGACATGTTGATAGATAGCGAAAGGACAAGGAGGACTCGTCGAAGGATTATCGATTGACTTCCAGTTGCGCATCAGATGGCTGGTAATTTAGTTGGCGACGATGTCGTAAAACCTCAACTTGCACATTTTCCTTGCGCATTCATTGGCGTAATCTGCAAAGATCGGTGATGCTGGAAGTTGATGGTACGTTGTCAATGGTTCCAACTTTAGGTGGTCTTTTTTATCGAGTTTTCTTGGAGTTTTCGTCTTTGAAAATCCCATCAGCATGGGTGATACCGATGACCTCAATGGTTCAGCTTATCAGAAATGTTAAGGGACTTCTGTGCGTACTGATACAGACAGCTGCAATTGTTCCTCTTCTTGGTCAGATAATAAGATGTAC
>JARJDZ010004098.1:0-15391 GCA_030264555.1 Aleochara sp. GC000083 | reverse complement strand
TTATGGAAATTTACATGGGGATTCAAACCGGAAACATGCCCTCGAAAAATTCATGATGGCGGCTCCCATTTGATTTACATTGGTGTTCCTAAGGATAAAATTGCACTTCCTTAGTCCTTGCTGGATCAATTCAGTTTGGTCTTTACATTTTATTTAATATCTCGAAAACGGCTCGACCGATTTTCACCAAATTTGGTACATAGACTAACAGATAGACGTAGATTCAGATTTTGGTGGCGGCAATTCCGAAAAACGGTTGGGGGCGGCTATTTACCGCAAACAAAATGGAAAAATACCTGAAACTGGTAGATCCATTCGTTTAATTTTCATTAAATTTTGAATTTACAATGGTATCTTGACGAAGATACTGTACCGGGGGCGGTAGACTGAAAACTTTCCGGGGGCGGCAGATAAACACCGTTGAATATCTCAATATATTTTTGTTAATATCTCAAAAACGGTTGGTCCGATTGTTTTCAAATTTTCACCATTATGTTTATAATATAATTATCAACAATTATGCAGATTTTCAAGTTAATCTATCGGTTTGTTTAATAACTATTAATTGTTATAATTAAAATAGTGAATATAACAAAGTTTGTGCCAAATTTTCTCCGAAACGGCTCAAGCAATTCTTACCAAACTTAATACACGGTTTGTCCTTTATTAGAAGACCATTTCGCTTAAGGCGACACTTTTTTAAATTTCTTTGTTTCCTCTTTTCGTTAATTAACAAAATACCACTGTTGATAAAACTGAAAAATTCAGGTTCGATTTACAAAAAAGCAAAAAGTTGGTCCTCATAAATCATTTCGTTAATAAATTGCCACCGCTGTGCTCCATCAACCGGAAATGCACCGGTGTCATGGCGGCTCACTCCTTCACTTATCCACGTCCGCCGCCCCCATTTTTCCTCGACCTCCACCCTGCTCGCATTCGCCCATCCGTTGTCTGCAAAGTTATTCATCAATATTTATCAGCGAAGAACTCCTCGGTCGGACTTTCCGCCAAACTTTTGCTACAACAACCGACTACGTCAACCTCAAAGAAAACGTCGATGCGATCTGATTGAAGACGACTCGCCGAAGAAGTCGAGCGATTCAACGACGATATTTGCGTCTGCAAATTGAAACTTTTGCATTGACTTACACGAAACGGAATCGGTAAATAAAGGAGATTCGTATGGAGGGATGCACTTTGCTGGGAAAATGCAACACTGCTGGTACATTGTTGCTTGTTGCTTAGTTTCGAGCTTTCAACAATGCGCATATGCAAACGACGGGCACGTTTCTTCGCCTCGAGGAAGAGGAACGTCTTCGTCATCGAGGATAAGCACAATTTCTTTGAAAGAGTAAAAGTCCTTATATTAAGGGAGTACCGGATCTTTATTTGAGATGCAATATGGCGGCCACAGCGTTGGTGTAACATATTTTTGTGTAGAGATGGCGCTACATTCCATTTTTCTTATAGCAGTATTGTTGCAAAATATATCATAAAATTTTAGAACTAAGTTACTAACTTTCAAAAAAATTACCATCATTATTTAAAGAAAATTAATATTACAGATGTTAAAAATAACTGATGATTCTCACAATCTGAGAAGGATAATAAATAATGATTGCCAAGTTTTACTATTTCACCAATGGAAAAATGCTATATATTTGCTATACTTTAATTTATTTAAACAAATGACAGTAGCTTACAATTATATCTGGTAATATAACAACTCCTATTTTTGTAACGTTTGATGCTCAAAATCAAATATGGCGTACAATTGAGGTACTCTACAAACATAAGGACTTTTAACTAAGAGCGTTTTTGGCGCTGGTGTCGTCGCAGTCTCCGAAGACGACTTGGATATATTGCAATCGTACATTTCAATAATGCATTTCAAACATGCATGTGCAGCACTCGACGAACAAGATGACAACAACAACGACGACCACGACAGCGAAATATGCTAAGACGTTGAAGAAATATCGTTCGTCCTAGCTAAAATAATAGTTTGTGCACAAAGACGTTGGAATTTCCATTTCCTTCCTGATTGAATTCAATCCCCTGCTTTGTTTTCCTCATAGGAAAAAAATGTTAAATTTGAAAATGTTTCCCAATTCTAAAATGACTAAATTTTTATATTTTTATTACATAGATTTAATTTTTACTGATAGTTGCAATATTATCCAATAGATGTCATCATGAACTCCTTTAGAAAAGAGACCTTTTGTTGAGAGGGTACCATAATTATCAAAATATTGTATTTGAAAATGGAATAAATAAGACGGAAACCTCCTATTTTTATTTTCTTTCTTAAAGAACTCTCATAAAGAATAAAGTAACAAATTATTTAACAAATAAATTTAAAAATAGAATATTTAATGAAACTCAATTTTAATTTGAATAAATAGCGAAAACTCATACTCGAACTACAGCAACGTAATATAATATTTATTAGTCGTGTTATGCAACCATGAGAGCATGTATTTATTGAAAAGTGCCAACGAATGAGTTATGATGACGTGCCCCAGGCGCGTACACTGCGGCAACGTTGGAATATTACGAACCCTGGACCAGAAATACAACCACCATTATTACATCCCAACATTGAGCGTAACAAGGATCCTATCATAGAATATATTTACGAGGGTTGTTCCAAAAATTCTGAAAAATAAAACTATTATATCTTTCCAGCAACCTTCATTATTTCTTTGGATATAATCTCTTTTCAAACTTTAACATACAATATAATATATATAATTATTCAATAAATTTGCAATATATTATTTTTTAGATCTCATCATTATAGTGAAATACTACTATTATAAACTAGTACTTGTTATAGTCACAAGAGGGCGCTAGGAACATAAACTTTTACAAAGTTTGTATTTAAAAAAATCATTAAAGTAATTACATTAAAATTACATTTAAAATAATAGTACAATATTGTTATGTTTAAAAAATAATTAAATACTAACCAATACATTAAAAAATTAAGGATAATAAAATGTGATTAAATTGAAACTTTTGGAACAACCCTAATAATTATTATATACAAAATAGAGTATTGCCCTACTAGTTTACTGGGTTTGTTGTTGTTCGTCCTGTCTTTGTTCATCCCCTCCACGCACATACGACGTGCACTTTTCAACCAGGACCGACCAGGAAGATATATTTCAGGACAATGAATCCGGGAGCCGGGCATGCCACCATAACTCATAAACGCGTTTGTGTATGCGTAGCGCATCGTTTTTTGCAAATTTGTTTTTTTTTCTTCTTGTTCTCTTCTTGTTGTCACTGTTCTCGTTGTTGTATACCATCATTGCGTTTCATAGCAACTCTTCTTTTTTGTCGTTTGCTGCCCCACGCACCAGAGGTATTATCACCGCAAAATAGCATTTTAAATTTGCACGTCGCCGTCGAATATTTGCATGCAAATATTTACACGGAAGAGTTGAGTTGAGTTGAGTGAATGAATTGTGAGGAAGACAGAGAAGGAAAAAATATAGTATAAAATTTAAAATCAGCAATTCATTTATCATTTTTTATCAAATTTTGCAATTATTTGTATTTTTTATAAATATATTTCAAAATGAATCTAAATTGCAATTTTTAGTTCTGAATTGCTTTAATTGTTGCTCGTAAGTTTTTGCTTGTTAAGTAAATCAACTAAAATATGTGCAATATTATTCAAAAATAACCAATTTAGAGAATGGACCTCCTTAATTCCTCTATTAATTACAAGATGGCAGCTCTGACGCTACCTCCATCTATTTCTAAAAATATTATTTGTACGCCAGTGTCGCCACCTAGTGTTGAATAGTTATACATATTCTATGATAACATTTAGGCACATTCATATTGTACTACATTGTACTGTATAATTCTTAAAATTAAGCCAAAAATAATGAGCGTCCATCTTGAATTTGCAGTATGCGAAATGGTGAAGGAAGGAATTGCAGCAATCTTTGGGCCACAGTCAGCAGCGAGCAACGACATCGTCCAATCGATCGCCGAAGCATTGGAGATACCCCAATTCCAAACGTTCTGGAATCCGAAATTGGCCCATCCGGACATCTTCCTCGATCGCACCGTGTTTAATTTGTACCCGGAGCCGAAACTATTCGCCAAGGTAAATAACTTCGGCGTTGTCCAAGCATCACCATCCGCCACCCGAACCTCCGAGATAACAGCCGAAATACTAATCTGGACGTCTCAAACAATCCGCACATTCACTCCCGATAGATTCCTGTAATATATCCCAACACAGAGGACAAGGGTCTCGACCCAAATCGATGCCACTCAAATAATCAACATGGAAGTTATTGGTGGAGGGTGAAGTGTGGAGGGGATGAGTTTCATTATCTTTGTTTCTGTGATAATTAAAGTCATACAAATTAATGGTTTGTTTATGTAAAAAGGATCAGAAGGATCAGAAACAAGTGGAATTTTGTTTAAGGATAATTTCTAGAACAAAATTTTTAATAGTGATATTAAAACAGGGATAGATAACAAATAAATTCTGAGAAGGATTTAAATTCTAAATCTTCATAAATAAGACAATTCTGAAATCAAATTTTGCAAGATTTCTTTCAATAATTTCAGTAATTTCATTCCAAAACGTTTGGGGAATTAGTTCTTCAATACCTTGAAAAAACGATCAATCATTTACCCCAGAATTCTGAAATTTGATCTAAATACAAATTAGAAATATGTGACCAATGTTAATACCAGAAATTTAGAAGCAAAAACGTTAAAAATTTATTTGAAGAAAATCGTAGAAATCAACATGTTCAATGAATATATTTTGCAAATTCTGAATTTTGCCTAGAATTGTTGATACTATTTTGATATTGTTGTAAATCAATGATTTGTAGAGTTAAATTCTGAAATTTGGCACTAAGAAAGAAAGATATACTAATAAAATATATCTCCAATGAAATATCATTACATTTTTCAAAATTGCTAATTTCTTACTTCAATATATGAAATTCCATATCTTGTTTAAACCTGTTGAAAATACGTTCTTTAGAATCGCAAAGAAACGATTGAGAATTCTACCAGAAATTCTGAAATTAAGTGCCAAATCTTCAAGAACAAAAGCGTTTAGAACTTTTTGAAAAAAAAGGTATAAAATCTTTAAGAAAACTTTCAAACACTTGTGGAGACTCATTTCTGCAGAAAACTTTTCAACTATATTCAGAGACTTAAATTTTGACATTTTAAATTTTCTTTTTAACAAGGAAAACCCTTAAAACAGAAAATGTCAAAAATAATATGATTGAATTTTCCAATGGAAAATTTTTATTCTAGAATTTTATCAGATTTTGTTGATACTAAGGTTAAATTAATTATTTGTTTTTTTTATGACAGTGTGAAATATTAAAATTCTGAATATTGAAACCAATGAAGAAATATACCTTGCAATTTTTCTTTTTCAAAATGAGAGAAAAATGCTATTAAACAAACTTCTTCTGGAAGATATTTTTCAAGTATATTTCATAATAAAACTAAAAGTTTAGTAATTATTTCCTAAACGATTTACGAAATATCTTGGAGGAAAAATTTTAAAATATTTTTTTATCCTTTTTGCAAAAAAATTTTAAAACTACAAACCAACAAAGATAAGAAAGAAAGTTAAATTGGCAAAAATCAGATCCCTAAGATTAAACAGTTTTGTTGAATTTTTTGAATCCACCCCTTCCCCCTCCAAAAAAAGGAACCATTAATCTTGTAACTTGGTGCGTTTCTTTAAAATCTCAACACCCAAAAAAAACTTGCTAATGCCCTCCCGTTCGTCTTCGCCTCCTCCTTCAGGACAACGTCTAGTTTAACGATGTGTGTGTGCCTTTTTTGATGTGTATGGTCTACTTAAAGGCGCTATCAACGCTCGTAAGGGAAATGCGGTGGAAAAGTTACGCCATTATTTACGAGAGCGACGACGGCCTGGCACGATTACAAGAAGTGCTCAAGAGTCGCAAGCCGGATGATGCGCCCATCATCGTCAAGAAGCTCACCCCTGGAGGCGATCATAGGTAATATTCCATCGGCCATGTATTAATAATCGCAATGTCACACATGCGGCCATTGCCGTTAGCGTGCATATTTGGTTGCCTATACTCACTGATTACAGAAATCTTTTCCAAGTTTTATGGAACTATGGGAAATTCATTTAAAGTACTTCAATTCCATTTCATTCATGACATCCTTAAAAATGTAAAATTTTTAAGATTTTATCCTTGAAGACTTTTTCAAGTTTTTGGTTATGAATTAAAAATTATTTTTTCTTGCATTTTCTCCAGTTAAAATACAATTGGAAACGGTTAAGAAACGATTCGCAGAAAGCACTCGACAATAAATTGCACATTTTATTATTTTCTCTTCGCACTCGCGTGGAAAATCCCCGGAGGAAAAACTTGAGATAAAAGTTGGTAACTTAATCCGGACATATTTATATTTTGGCAACAAGCGCACACCAAATATAATTCCACTTAAACTTGGACCGTGCAACTTACGAGTTCAACCGGCCATTTACTCCTTCAGGTTCATCCTTCCCCCATCCCATCATGCACAGTCTTTTTATCTCTTATCGTGTTTTTGTTGCTGTTTTTTGTGCTGCACACGTTCTGTTCTCATTATGATTACACGAACGTGTGGACGATTGTTGTGGAGGAGTTGTTGAATTGTTGGTTGCCTAAACAATGGCGGGGTTCCAATGATGGCGGACGATTGTGGTGGATGAAGGCCTTTGTATTCGGTTGCGTTTTGTGTTTTGTTTTGTTTTACTTTATTCGAGTTTGCTGTGTGGTACGAAACGGACAATTCGCGTTTTTGTATCGCTGCATTTTGTTCGTAATCATCTTATAATAAGCGCATTAAAAAGTTGCCAGCGTTGGCAGAAGGCAGATGACTGTAATCTGCACATGTAAGGATTATGTACGATTTGGCGTGTAAAGGAATGAATGGGGTTGGGGATTTTATCATTTGGTGACAACTAGATGTCAAAAATTCAGGATAGGAAAAACAAAAGAATATCAACAATAATTTCAGCAATTTTTAAGAGTGTAAAATCTAGGAGATATACAAAATCACCTGAGGTTGTTAATTTTTAAAAAATTAAACTTTTATTTACTTTTAGATTTTTGCAAACAAAAAAATAATAAAAACAAATTATACAAGAAAAATTAGTCCATGAATTTTGATTGGCAAAACATTCTTTGTTTATCTTTGTATTATTGAGAATCTTATATTTTACTGACAACTAGTTCTCAAAAAACCTGTTAGAAAATGCAGCGAATACATAATCCAATTCTTCAATTCTTCTTAATTTAAAATATTATTTATATATTGATAAGTTACCAGAAAATTAAATTTTTATCAACAGCCTTTATTTCTTAACAAGAAAATTATCAAAATTCAGAAAAAATGATCTAATGCAAAAAGTAATTATTGTGATTCATAAACCATAATTTATCAAGAAATTAACTAAATAAATTAAATTCTGTATTGTTTTTTCATTGTATTATTGTCCAATTCATTCTTGTCTTTTAGAAACATTATTGTTTGGTGACAAATAGCTGTCAAATATACAAATTAATTAATTAATTTTCGAAATTATAGAATCCAGTAAATTTATAAAGTTTTGCTTGAAGTTTATAGTTTAGTTTTCTTTAATAAATTTTCAGAAAATTGAACCTTTTAACAAACACCTATAATTTCTTATACAAAATTAGCAACAATATCCAAAAAGAAAAATTAATCGCAAGAAGTAATTGTTTGGATCCATAAATCTTGATTTACAAATTAAATCATCAAATTTTGGAAAAATTATTATTTGGTGAAAAGTAGCTGTCAAAAATACAAGTTATGTAAAACAAGAAAACATCTAATTTTCAGCATCTCTAATGATATTTAACTTCAAGTTTTCTTTGATAAAGTTTAAAAATTTTCAACTATTTAACAAAGAACTATAATTTCTTAAACAAAATTTAACAATAATTTCAAATAACAATGATGAATTGCAAGAATAAATTGTTTTAATCCATGAATCTTTGTTGAAATTGTTGCTTTAGAAATGTTATTATTTAGTGACAACTAACTCACAAAAAGATAGTTTAATATAAACAAAATAATATAACATTTTAATTAATTTTCAAAATTATAGAATCCAGAAGATCCCTAAAGCTTTTTTGAGGATTATGTTCTCTAAAGATCTGTAACTTCAATTTTTCTCTGGTAAAGTTTCAGAAAATTAAAATTTTTAACCATCAGTTATCACTTCTTATCCAAAATTTAACAATAATATGAGAAAAGAATGATTAACTAGTATTGTTTTGATTTATGAATCTTGATTTGCATATTAATTTAATAAATTGTTCCCTCGGAAATTTTATTATTTGGTCATAAGTTGTCAAATATTCAGGTTTGGAAAAGTAATAAAAAACAATCATTCTCTGCAATTTTAAGAAAATAAAGCCTTGTAACGAAAAGCTGTCATTTCTTAAACAAAATTTAACAGTAATAACAGATAACAATAATTAATTGCAAGAAATTATTTTGATTCGTGAATCTTGTCTTAAAAAATAAATTAATAATTGTTGCTTTGGAAATTTTATACACTCAAAAAAATAGTTTAATAAAAACAAAATAACATAACATTTTCAATAATTTTCAAAATTATCGAGTAAAGATAATTCCTAAAGCCTTTTTTGAAGTTCATGTCCTCTAAAGACCTGTAACTTAAATATTTCTTCGGTAACTTTTCAGAAAGTTAAACTTTTTAAGGAACGAATTGTTTTAATTCGTGAATCTTGATTTACAAATTAATTTAATAAATTGTTGCCTCGGAAATTTTATTGATTGGAGACAATGCTCTTTATCTTCAATTTTTCTTGAGTAAATTTAAAAAAAATTAAAGCAAAGCAAAAATAATCTTCAACTAGAAATTTTCTTCGGAAAATTTTCCAGAAAATTGTACTTTTAACCAACAGTCATTATCTCTTGGCAAACAATTAACAAAAATAAGAAAACAATTATTAATTACAAGAAAAAATTGTTTTGGTCCATGAACCTTGGTTTACAAACAAATTAAGTCAGTAAATCAAGTCTTGCCCTGTTCTGCCATTCTGTTATTTGTCCAACTCATTCCTGTGGTTATCTTCCTCCTCATCCTCCACGTCTTCCTCCTGCTCGTCCTTCCGCGTTCACAAACAATCGAATAGGCCATACACCATCACACGAAATCTCCGGGAGTATTTTACTTTACGTCTACTTGTTTTACTAACTGTGTATGTGCTCTCTTCCATGTTCTGGATGGAACGAACGGACTCTTCGCCCTCAACCGCCCTCATCCTCTCACGACTGTTGTTGGTAGACCGCTGCTGAAAGAGATAAAGGACGCATCGGAGCTACAAATCATTCTCGACTGCGAGACGGATCACATCCTGGATATTTTACAGCAGGCGCAGGAAGTCAACTTGGTCGACGAGTATCACAGCTACATTTTGACATCGTTGGTCAGTATGTCCTCAAAATACACTATACACAAAAGATAACATATACAGTAGACTCCTTCTCATGATATCTTTTATTATCCTGCCAAAATAATGTTATATATCTTCAGTTTTCCAATAAAAATTCAGAAAGTAAAATTGCAAGTGTGATTAGTAAATTGTAATTAAGCAAGTGACAAATTTAATTCAGATTTGTATATGTAAATCAGTTTGCAACATTTGCAATTCAGATTTAGTAGTAATATATAATTGAGAAAGTATAAGTTTCATATTAGAAACTATTAAATATATTTCAGTTAAATGTAATTGAGAATACATCAAATGAAATTCAGAAAAAGTCAAATGCAAATGAGATTAGTGTTACTTTTTTTAAATAATAATTTATTTTCCTAGGAAAATTTTGTATTTGTATTTATTAATGCAGTAGTAATTATCAAACAATTTATAAATAATACTTAAATTAACTTCGACGAAATCTGGATTACATGTAAAATTTTCTGAATTTTAAATCACAATTTCTGAATGGATTTCTGAATTACATTTCATGAATTATTGCATTCTGAAATTAAAAGTGACATTTTCTGGATTACAATTCACAGATTTGAAATTCATTTGATACTTTCACAATTTCATTTAACAAATATGAATTATATTTTTTATTTGCTTGCTGCAAACTAGTAAAAGAGAATTAAGTCTATGTAGTCCTTAGAAGATAGAATCGACTATATTTCGTCCAGAAGTTATCTCAAGTTTGCTTCTTCGTTTTCGCATTGTTTATGTCCGTTTGTCTTCTTGTCCGAATCAAGCATTGTTTTTGTCATCATCTCTGAAGTCATCTTTGTAGTATACAACCAAGTATTTCAAGATGGAGGACAAAAACTCAGCGACTAGCGACGCGTAACGGTCAGTGCACGAACCACAATCGAGCTGCATCCTATATTTTTATATCATTTCTTCAGCCGAAGGACAAATGGAAGCATTGCGACGGAAAACTATCCGAAGCGGTGATTTCTCTGCTTCTGGCGGAAATGATGATAATGATTTGTTCATGCCTTCCTATACAATAATACAGAGTGTTTCAGGAATTATCCTAAAAATAACTTATTAAATTATATTTTTTTCAACTAAATAAGGACTGTAGTATATTCATTTGAGAAATTGTTTGAAAATTATTTTGGAAAAGTTTGGAAAAGTAAAGATGAGAGAAAGTTAGAGTAAATTAGATGGATTCAGTATTAGATCAAAATGAAATCGTAAATTTTCGCACCGAGGAAAAAGGGATAATGAGTTCTTGACTTTCAATCTCGAGGATGCGCCGCCATAAAAATATTTTATTACGTGGGAGGATGTCACAATTTCATAATTAACAGCATCCGCTTTAATTATCTTTCATTCCTTCTTGGTTTATATTAGTCCTTGTGAATATCCTTGGAAGTTCCTTCAAGAAAATTATCATTCCACAAATAAATATAATAATTTCCAATTAATTTTTGTGGCTTTCATATATTTGAAATTCAAAAAACATCAATTAAATTTCAGAAAACAAGGAATGTAATTTAGATTTTTAAATGATATTCAAAAGTATCAAATAAATTTCAAATTTGTGAATTGTAATCCTGAAAACGTTACATTTAATTCTAAATGCAATAAATTTAATTCCAATTAATTCCTTCAAACAAGACATTTAATTTAGAGTTGATTCAAGTAAATGCGTGATAATTATTACTACATTAAAAATGACAATATTTCGATTTTATGAACATATAATTTACCTATCAAAAACGAACTATTATTTAACAAAATGTTGCACTACTCTAATTTGCGTTTGAACTCTTCTGAATTTCATTTGATGTATTCTCAATTATATTTCACAAATCTGAAATAATTTTAATCGTTTCTCATATTAAACTTATGCTTTTTCAATTATATTTACCAAATCTGAATAACAATTGTTACAAACTGAATTGCATTTTATATTTTTAACTGTTTTCTGAAGATATGATACAAAAAAACCAAACATTATATATTGAAATAAAAACAATCCAAAAATTATTAATTTTTCAAAATGAAGTAATATAAAATAAAGGATGTTCGACAAAAAGTTGATCGTTCATTCATGTGATAATTTTTTGTTCTTCTGAACAAATATTAGAACTGAAATATTGAACATGACTTTATACAGAAAATTCGCATGCCATGATTGTCATTAACCTTCGACGAATGCAGTTGTTAAGAACATACGTGCATGCATATTTTGCAAGAGATTATTCGGATTGTGATGCAATGTGTTGGTGATGGTGATGCATGCGCATATTGCGCCACCGCTTCGAACCGAAATCGCAAATTGAACCAATAAATCACAATCGAACAGCAGGCAACATTGCACCTTATACAGTGTTGCCACATTGCATCATAATCATTGCATTATTTCTCCAAATTCTTAATTTTACTCATTTGTAATAAAATTTCAGTACAACCAAATCTTTTCAAAAAGATTATTTGTAATTTCTTGATTTTTTTGATATAATATAGGCAACTCATCGAACACAGTATCAAATGTTTGTTATTGAAATATAAAATTTAATAGGTTTGCGGATTGGAGACTTCCTGTATTGGAAAATTCAAATGGTAATAGCATGAAAATCTTCACCATTGTATTCGTGCGCGTGTGTACAAGAATATGCAAATATCCACATGCAAAATGCACTCGATGGAAGTATAATAAATAAAATGCATTCTCGAACGTGCTCGAGTGATTTATCTCTCGGTCACATTTTATTGTCACCCGAATATGTAGCTGCCAGAATCTAATTCAAAAATTAATCACCATTTTGCAAAATTGAACACAATTTGCACGCACTAAATTTGCTCAATAATGAAAGATAATTAAAACTGCAATATTCAACTCTAGAATTAATATGCAAATATAGTTAAATGTTTAATAAGCTGACAGGTTTGCTAAATATAGTGTAAAATGAGGGAACAATAATTCATTTTATATTTCAATTATTATGAGAATAACTAACTATTTGTTATTAGGTGCTGCAAATAATTTTGAAATAAATTATTCTGTCAATATACATAAATATTAACATTAATTAGGTTGCACTTCAGCAGTGAGTGTCATAAACAAATTCACTTATCCCAAATTAATTGCAAATTAATTAAACTACATAAATTGTTTAACATTTAGAAATAGTTAATTATTTCCGTCAAGTGCATATATTAATTGAATTCTAACAATTTTTATTCCATTATATTTAAACATCTAATATTGAAAAATTAAAATAAAAATTCAGACAATTTTTGAAAAACTAATTTTCATTCAATTTTTGTTGTTTATATAAGTATTTTGTTGCTAAATTGGCAAATCATTTGTGAATAAATTTATTTTTAAAATATTTTTTAAAATTATAATTCATGCGTTTAATTTATACTTTTAATCAGTAACAAAAAAAATAGTATAACAACTGTTTAAAGATTAATTTTTCTAAATTTTGAATTTCAGGATGCACACACATTAAATTTCAACGGCCTAAAATCATCACGTGCGAATATAACAATGATTCGTTTAATCCAGCCTCATGGGAAAGCTGTCCAGAATGCAGTCCAGGATTGGCGTCATACTGCATCCCGATTTTTCGATCCAGATTTTTTTCCAGGACGAACTATGGACATTTACACTGATACTATTCGGGTAAGTTTTTAAATCACTATTCAATATTAACATAACTAATCAATTGCAATATCAAAACAGTTCCATTAAGTGAATGCAATTCTATAATTAATTGGATCCGGTTTAATTAGTCCTGTACAAATTAAAAGCAATAATGCATGCATGTTCATTAAATATTTGATTCAATCATTGTTTGCAAATATTGAAATAACAGGAAACACTATCGATTTTCAATGTTTTATATAACAAGTGGTAAACAATAAAATGCCAGAAAATTTATTCGTTTAAGTTTTCTAGTTTCGTGTTGGGAATTGTTAATAATTTTTTGAAAAATTTATCCTTCTCAATTGGAAAGTATTGGGGTATAATAATTTTGAGAAATTTATTGTTTTGTTATAAATGAATTTTATTAAATTAAATCACTAGTGAAATAAAACGCTAATAAATATAAACAAAATAAACGCAGACACATAAAATGTTGATAATAAAAAACCATAAATAATTGTTCTTTTTAAGGACTCACACAAATATTTTTTGAAAATATCTCAGAATTATATGTATTTAATTTGTTTACCAGTTTTTAGTCTTGTACAATTTTGGCAAAATTTAATTTTTCCCTTGTATTTTTTTAATTTTACAAGGTAGGACCTATGATTTAAAAATAGATTCAAAAAATAATAAATCAAATTTTTGAATATACTATTAACATTATTATTGCACTAACAAGTTTATTTTTACACAAGTTTTTTTATATTATTTTATAGTGCCATCTTCTGAAAGAAAAGTTTAAATTGCGTCTTTAATAAGAGAATAGAAATGCAATTCTGAATGCATTTAATACACTTTCAGAAATGAAATTCTGAATCAGCACTGACAATCAGAATGTGTATTTGACTCAATGTTCGAAACAGTTGTTAGATTCGCAATAGGAAGCACAATGAAGCCAGCATTTGCCGAATGTATTCGCAATTCGCATTCATGCACACATTCAGATGCAGGCAACCAAGGATACAGGTACCCACATAATGGGAATTCTTCCTGGATGACGTCATGTGTAACTAATGCCATTAACGAACACGTTTCGCAGAGTCCTCCTTCAGGATTCATGTTATTTCAATTATTTAGTTCTTAATAGGAGAATTCAAGAGAAAATAAAACTATTATTATTTGAAATAAATAGTGAAATAAATTTAGATTTTTCAAGAATGCAAAATACAAACTTATAAATGCGTGATTTCTAATTTCACTAGTATGATAAATGAAATTTTAAATTTTATTTCATTGGAAAAAAGTTGATATTATTCCAATATGTCATAAGGATCATCATTTTCAAATATCATATATCTTATTAAAATTTTGACAATTTTGTAACCATAGTAATCAGTACTTTATATCATGTGTTCACATTCATTTTAGTCACAAATGAGATAAAAGTTTTTATTCATTTCTCCAATTTCTAGCGTTGTATATCAAAAACATTTCACCTTTGATTTCATATAAATATGATTTATTTTATCAAAATAATTGGATATCAATTACAAAAATATAATATTCCTAGTAAAAACACGAAAATTAACATTGTTAGGCTACACTTCATTTGCAGATTTAACTACGATGAAAAATCCAATTAATTAGTACAAAATCCAATCATGAAATTTAATCATCATGAAATATATCTCGCATTGTATTTATAATTGGAATCCCGGATATAAATTTCAATAAAAATAAAACGCGCAAAATTCCCCAATTGTTGAATTGAATCATCCGCCGTTTCGGAAGCCGAAAATATCGCCCAGAAAATAAAGATGTCAGCCGATACGTGCGTACGTGCCATTAATTTTAATTTTTCCATGCATTTTAATGAACAACGCCGGAGATGGACGGATGAACAAAAGGCATTCGAGCGTATCGAATTTTACGAGCTGCGCGCAGTTAATAAAATTTATCGCGAATTAAACGGAAGCTCATAAAATCCCAATTAAATAACTACGCATTGAATAAATTAATTAGCGCGCAACTAAATAGTCAGAAAAGCGAATTAATTTTATTACTATTTAGTGCACATATTATAAATTATTATAATTTGTGGTAAATTCTTATGTGAGATGATGTGTTGTGGGTTGCAGGTGGATGCAGCTTTGCTGTATGACGCGGTGAACTTCTTCGGCACCATCTACAAGGAATTGGACCAAGCACAACGCATACAGAT
>JARJDZ010004096.1:0-16540 GCA_030264555.1 Aleochara sp. GC000083 | reverse complement strand
GTGTATGATTCGCGCATCGTTGGATGAATAGTCACCATCAATCCTGGGATAGTCAAGTGATACATTTATGAGCGGCGCACAATTAAAGCGTGAATTATGCGCGCAATAATTAGTAGCCGCTTTGTAGTTGGCGATGCTAATTTATGTTCCGCCGAAGATCAAGGCAAAAGAGGTTGCGCGCGCGCGTCGCTTTCGTTTATTGCGCGCGTCTAACACATCTAAATTAAAGCCGTGTTTTACGCGCTTTATTACGCGGTTATAAATTACGTTTATGCCACTTCAATGTGCAAACGGCGCAAATTTCCTCCCGGCCGCACGCGGAATTCCAACTATTTCAATTTTATATCTTGATAAATCTTCAATATTCATACTGCCATTTAACTAGAGCGCACGCATTTTTAGAATTCTTTAGTGTTCGCGAGGAGAAATGACAAAAACTAAGACCCCGGTGCTAAAAGAAAAACCGAAAAAGCGAAGCAGCGAAGAAGAGAAGAGTTTAGTACGGTTGTTATTTATCTTCGACTTTGTGTGTACCGACCAAGGTGGTGATGTAATTAAGAAAGGCGCGCCACCCATTAGAAGAAGCGGTCTCTCGTAAATCTCCCCCTTTGTCTTGTACCACACTCCATTTCTTGGCCGTTGTTGGTGCGCCGTTTTTTTCGTTTCGTTTCGCTTGGTCCGTCCATCGTTGGGCGCGCGCACTCCATTCGTTTTATTGTGTCGCGTCGCGTCCTCAAATCGAACCCATCCCAACTCGCGCCGCGCTGCTCTGCTCCTTCTTTCGGATGGACACTTTTACACCCGGCGCATGAATGTGCTTTTCGTGTTTTGAATATATCGCGCCGGCCGTGATATGAATCTCAACGTATCATCGATATCTTTTTGGGACGCGATGCCGCCGCGCTTGGCGCCAGCCATCGCGTTCATTAGCTGGCCCGAAAAAAGCTCGTGCGTTGATTGATGGAATGGCCCCAGCACTTGGCGTCGTCGTCGTCGTCGTCGTTGTCGTCGCCGAAGACCCGAAACCATTCACATGCTCGCACGACCATCCCTTTTTAGT
Organism: Aleochara sp. GC000083; assembly: GCA_030264555.1. Lineage (NCBI taxonomy): Eukaryota > Metazoa > Arthropoda > Insecta > Coleoptera > Staphylinidae > Aleochara > Aleochara sp. GC000083. Next base: position 15,480 of record JARJDZ010004096.1, on the reverse strand, counting down.
TTTTGGACCATCATAAAAAAACAAAGCGCATTTTTTACAACGTTTTATTGTCACGCTTGTTGATCCTTCGCGCTTCACTTCAACTTCAAGTTTCTTACTCTTCGAGATTCTGTTAAATAAAACCCTCTGTCATTCCAAGTCTGGTTATTAAAAATGACAAATCTCCAACGCACAATGCACTGCATCTTTAGTCACACGCTTCGGTGGCTTCGGGTGGCTTCTGGTGGTGGCGACGTCGGAGGCGGCGGCGGCCATTCTTGGTTCGCATATAAATCTTGTATTGTGTGGCCGTGTGTGTGGATGACAGGGGCGGCTGAGATGACGCGCGCGAGATGTGTAAAAACACAAACAACAGGGTTGGTGGTGGCGGCATCAACCAATCCCCATTGCCGCCCCTGACGGGTGGAGGAGACGAAGACGGCGAAATTACACTGCTTGTAAAACCACGCGACCGCCTCGTTTGCATAAGTTTTACGCGCCCAAGATTAACAACCTACGGAAAGTGGAATGGCAACGTGCTGAGCGCCACCCTCACCAGCTTCTTTCTCGAGCGGTTTTTTTGCGATTTTATGGTTATGCGGGGAAGTAATGAACGCCCCCGCAACCGGCGCGGCGCCTTCCAGCGTTGATGCTGGGCTTAATTTTTATAGCCGATTCGTTGCGAGCTTTTTTTGGCGCCGTTCTCGGTACTTTCTTTAAGGGATTTTTTCGAATTCGTTAACAGTTTTAACAAATGCCCTCCCACGCTTCAATGTTGTGGGTACGAGTAGGGAATTTTGGGGTTAATGAAAAAGTTTTCGTGGATAATTAAAATCAGAAACATTCCCATAAAAGTATTCTTCGCGAATATCTTCCAATTAATTTTGCAACCGAACCAGGAATATCCCTGATGTTAATTTCGAGTCGCATCAACACATCTTCTAGCACTCGCATTTTGTATATCACCTCGACGCGAGATGGAAATTTATCGTCGCACATATTGTTCCAACAAAATATTTAAACTACCTACACGTGTACTTATTCGCGGAATCTGCACGCTAACAAATCACTCGTTGCTGCGTTATTAGAGTTTTGCTGCCTTCCAGCCAGCAGGCGCTGCTGCCTCCTGCTGATGCTGCGCGCGCGAAAAAATAATCTGCAGTGATAAAGTGGTTCAGTGGACTTTGAAAACAGGTGTAAACAACATCCTCAATATATTTTACGACAAGCCGTACACGTATTACATTCTATATACAAACCTGGGGCATCGTCGACGTCGTCGTCGTCGTCGACGTCGACATTAGCGTCGTTGATCAGCGAGACGGGACAAGTCCGTCGAGGTGCCGCGTCGTTGACGGCATCGGCGTCGGCGTCGACGTCGTCGTCGAGCTTGAAACTCCTCGTCAATCATTCCGCTTCGGACACTAATTCCCATTACTGCGACGGCGATGAGCACACTTGTTATCTGCTTCGTTTTTTCAAAATTCCCAAGCTGCCAAAATGCATACGCGGGCCAAAGATGCAGAAAATATCCAAGCATTTGACAGAAATAGTAAGTGTCGACAATCATCGATCTTCATACAAGAAGCAGGCTGATCCAGAAGGCAATAATTTTTAATAAATCATCCGAAAATAAATTTCGCTACGGGCTAAATTAAATGATGGGAAAGGGTTAAGGTAATTTAGCCTCAGCGTGGAAAGCGTGGCTTGAAAATTAAGAAAAGACAATTAATATCAATTACCACTGTAGAGCTATTGTAATTAATTCGCGACGCGCGAATATTTTCCAGCCCCTGTAAACACACACAAAAGGCATCGCTGTTATAAAAGCTGATTTAGTTTCGCAGCGAAATCGCAGAATTCGCAATGTCGCCGTTGAACGGGTTGAAGTGACAGCTTATTATGATTATTAAATACGAGCCGAAAAAGGGCACGCGCTTAAAAGGGTGCAAATGTCCCATTTCAATCCCATACATTCAACGCCTCGGTTATGGGCCAGGGGGAGGAAACTAAGAAGAAACAATTTGGAAATTTATTAGTCGCGTCTTTATGACGCGTTTAAAACGTGTCGCAATGGAATTTTCCAAATTATTCAGCGCACATACACGAAGACGATGATGCTGGAGGAAAATCCTCCTGGTATAGTGTGCAAAGTCGTTCGAATGTTGGGGGGCGGCATGGTGCGCTCGCGGGAGACATGTGTTCCCGCTGTAAAATGAAGTTTTAGATGGCTGTGTGTGCAGCAGCATTTCTTGCAAAATTGCATTCGCATGAATTTTACATTCGTAATAACCATATTCATAAGTTATCTTTCCGTATATGTATAGTGCGCTCGTCGGGTATTTCTTCCGCCGCCGTCGCCGCCGCCACCGCCTCCATCGTTGCGCGTACGTGAAGTACAAATGTGCAATGCGAAATGTGTGCAATGTGCAATTTTTCATTCGGCATTATTGCGCCGGAGCAGTCGCGAACGAGAGAGCAGTCGTTGAGAGTTGTGAGAGTATTATAAACTGGGACGACTTGCTTGTTTAATTCGCGTTCGTACGGGCATTACGCCGCCAATAAAAATTTGCATTTGGCACGTTTGACGTTGCATGCTCTCCCATTGCTGCGCTGGCGCTGGTTTATTATGCTCACGCGCGCGCGCGCGAATGTGTGCGCATTATTATTATTATTAGTTACGAGCACAGATGTTTGAGTTATTATATTATAATATCGTTCATGAAGCAGCGCTCACTCAGTCATTTCGTCGATTTATTAATACATTCTAACTGTACCAACAGTCATAAGCACTCATAACATGCATATGTCGTATGATTCGCTCCATTTCTTTGTGGACTTTTCTCCCAGCCCATTAACTCTGATTTTCTCAACAATCATTCGAAAACTTTACTTTGCAGAGAGTATATAACATATTCGCAACACTATTAGAAAAGCACAGAGGCAACAATGCAAAAATGTACTGAGAAGCAGTAAACAAACATTTAACACTCTCGTGATATAATTTTAAAATTTCATAAATCCGTGATGGCCCTAGGAGAATGTGACATTTCACTTGAAATATAAATATGCAATTATTCAATTATGAAAACACTATTCGCGTCCCGCAATCCCCGCGCTGTCATACCATTTATTAAAATTCTCCAGACGAGCAGTGGCGGGGTGTCAGCCATTTCCGGCTTTTAATATTGCAATGCACTCAGTTACCACAGTTAAACAGCAATTGCTGTTTGAACAAATATTAATTTTTCGTATTAGCACTCGTAAATATTTAATTGTTATTATATGAAAATAATCCAACTTCATTTTAATTCCAATATTTTAATGCGTCGCCAAATTATTCATTCGAATCAAATGTGAAATGTATTTAATTACAATTTCAACTACTAATGAACACCATAATATCCAGTGGTAAATTTCAAAAATTCTAATTGATGATTTTTATTGTTTCAGATGGTCAACTCTGCGAGCTGAGATTACGGGGTAAGTCTGAAAATTTTTGTTTCCCCAATGCGAGCGTCCATCGATAAAGGTTTCTTCCATTTGTAAAACGACAACTTGTTATCGATTTCGGATAGAATCGTAAATTATAACGCGATTACAAAAAGCTTCTAAAGATTTGAACCATCTCTGCGCTTCTTATCGGAAACGTCGCTCGTTGTCTCCCGACATCGAAAAGACATTGAGGAACAACAACATCGTTTTGATGTGCCAGGCAAACTTCTTCGACATGTCTGGCATATAAAAATCTTTTAATTATTTCTTATCTTTACTCGTATCCCTGGCTAAAAGTAAAATAGCTCGCGTTCGGAACAAAACTTTTATTGCGGTCGTATTTTTTTGTCCTGCATGGATGGCGTCCAATGTCTTCGGCTGGAGAGCCACATACATAGTAGAATCCAAGAACCCCAAATGGTAGAGCAAAAAAAAACGTGCTCGCTCTTCTGGGGGCACAAATAAAAAGGAAATCGAGATGCGTTCGCTTGTTACGGACTCTCGTCGTCGTTGTCGTCGTCGTCGGTCGTTGTCAACGATGCCCATCGAAATCATTTAGTTGTTAAAGGTGTTATAATTGGTCTAAACATGGTCCCTGGCGTCAGCGAGGCCAGACGCTGTCTGCTGCACTTCTCTCGTCGTTGCTCGCACCAACAACAAGCGCCCTTCTTTCTTTCGAACCTGAACCTGCCAACAAACACCGCGTATGTGTAAATGTGAACCTCGAGTCGCGCGTTGTCAACCGATGGTCGCTTTTACGATGCCAAATGTGGCTGTAGCCATCCATGGTAATTCGGTACCAGTGGTGAGATCACATCTCGTTTGCTTTACAATTTTACATTCATGGCATGCACGGTTTCATTGTTACTTCTTGAGTCTTGGGTCCGCACCTCACTTCTTCGGATGGTAGTTGTGTTGTTATTGTTTCAATTCGAATGTTATCGCCCATGGATGGCGGCCATCCTCTGGGTGCCATCGCCAAGGATGCGAACTCCGTTGACCGGTTTCCACTTCGTTATCGCCCACGCAGCACCCAGAGATAATTTTACAACGCAACACGAGCGTGATGCGCTCATCCGACTATCGAATGTGCATAAATTTAATTAATCGTACATTGCATTCAATGAGGAGTCGAGTCTCTACTATGTGATTAATGAAATCGTATGGGTTTTGTTTTTGTTGGTCCTCTTCGTGTTTTACTCCACGCTGGAGATTTATGATGGATCCGAAGAATAAGTGCATCGTTGCCGGATGCTTTGACGATTGCCAGCAGGTCGTAAATTAAAATAATAACGTTTTATTGATGTGATAAGGAAGGAAACCTTTGCCATTGATCAGAGGCATTAAAATGTAGTTATTTATCCGGGGCGCGTTTCATCAACCAAAAAAAAAAGATGTGATATTGATAACAGAGATTCATTGAATAATGAGAGTGAACATGGAAAAATCATAAATAATCATTGCGAGCATAAAAACTAGTTGTACAAATCAAAAACTGTGATCGGGCGTACAACGCGAACAACGGCGCTAATAAATTTTTTTCGCTATTGTGTAAATGACGTTTGTTATTGAAATTTTCGACGCTGCATCCATGCCAGTAATAAATTTTTCCGATGACTACTTTAACGCGCCGTTATGTCGCTTGATTATTAAAACACAGCGGAACTATTGAATTAACAACCGCGTTTATTCGATTTTTATGCAAGCGGTATTAAAATTGCATGTGCCCTCATCCCTCGCGCGCGCGTTTCCAGTGGGATCAGACATTGCAATAACTCATGTACAGTTCTGCAATCAACTGCGTACACACTCGCGCACTAGAAATAATATTCTATTAGCATTTTTTCGAATTGAATTTTTATTAAATTCCTCGGCATGCATTAATAACGGAATTACCCGTAATTATACTGGTCGGCACTTATCGGGGTAGTATGCGCAATAAATATGCGCTCGCATATCATAATAAACTACATGGAAATAGTTTCGAGCAATAGAGAACTCTCTAGTCGTTTGTAATTTAGCAGGTGTTACTATCAAGTATAATAAGCGATAAATTATCCACGCACTCGAAATGCACTACATTTTATATTGTTATTGCCGGCCCCTAGACATTCATTTTTTGCCCATGATATTTATTTCTAACGTAAACGCGACGCGAGATGGATCTTCGAGTGTACATACGGAGCGAAAACTAAAATTAATTACTCATGAAACACGCCGTAAAGAATTACTTTAAGTAGCCACTCAAATTTGTTATGTACACTTCAGCGTAAACATAATGCGCCCGGAATAATAGCGCATAAAATAAAAATTTATGCAAGAAATTTTATTCGTTGCTCCTAGATAAGATAGCGTCCGCCATGGTACAATAAAAATACTGATTACAAAAGTCGCGCGCTTGTTTGAAAAGAATGCAGATGTGTCCGTAAAGGGCACCTCAAAGCTCGCGTCGGTTCGGTTGCCATTACATGCGAATTTAATGAAAACGCTAACAAGTAATCGAAGCCTTTGCCCAGTTCGACTACACCGGAGTATGCGAGTAACACAAGCCGCCGAGCAAGTCCGCGAAGAGTTGAAAAAGTTGAGGCGGAGCGTTCGCTTTCCACGCAACCAACCACTCCTTGATTGCTGGTCGAGAAGCGGCGCAAACCTGTTCGTGAAACAAAGCAAGCAAACGAGCTGGAAAAAATCGTGTTAACAAGCCGAAGAGTTGCCCGGCCACAACAAGGTGCAAGATGGCCGCGCTTGACGCCACACACACGTTTGTTGTTTCTTCGCCCTTGGGTTTCAACAAAATTCCGATTTTGGGTCTTGGGTCTCTTCGGGAAATTTCGTTTCGTTTGCAAAAATTAATCCTTGATAGCATCCATAACATTTTATACCTTTCGCTTGTCATTCAGTGTTGGCTGACTTTATGCGTTTGATTTGTTGAACTAAAGATGTCACATGGGTGGAGGATGAAGGATACTCGTATGTTGTATGCAGATGGATGGTTGAATGGCGGATATAAAATGCGAACGCGCTGGAACGGAAAAGCTCACAACGGCCGTAAACACACTCGTAAAAGCGGCCGTTTCGACTTCAATTATCTAAAAATTGAGTTTCAAAGTACAACCTCCATTTAATATGCCAAGACGCGAACGGATCGTGAGGGGGTGTCATGCGGGGGGCCATGGTGCAATTTGCACCACCGCCTCCAGTCGACTGATATGACATTCTTGCGGCATCGTAAACGGCGACTTATTGAAAAGTCGGACATGGCTCGTGCTCCTCCTCAAGTATTAATAAACGCCCGAGAACATTTTGCGAAAATATTGCGCACTTTTTGCAATTCGCATGGAGTTTGCATCTCGAGCATGTCTTCATTTGCTAATGAAGCGATTTACATGGCTAACACAGCGGGACACGTCATCAACGCATGCTCGACGCATAACTGCGATGTTATTTGTACGTGTCTTCATTAATATATTGCCGAAATTAACCGCGAAGCATACTAATACCTCATTATGAACTTGCTCGGTGCTTAGCGGAAGAGCGCCACGAAGCGGAAGTGGTTGAGGGGGCGGGGGATGAGATTCAAGACGTTTGCATTTTTAAATCGTGAAGTGGGATGAAACGGGAAAACGGGAAAACGTGGAATGGAAAACTCGTCGCTTGCCTTCTTGTTGGCTCGTTGGGAGGATCTAATAAGTCGGTGGATTGTGCGGGGGCGGTTTCAGCCCTATGGTGGCAGGCGCGTAATTTTATTAATGCGGAAGCAAATGGAATTGTATGCACATCGCTAGTCGGCGGAAAACTCTCCCTCCTTTCCGTTAAAGGTACCTTTAAGTGTCATTAAGTATGTCGACCGTAAACACTGGAGGCAGCGCTTTTCTCGCATTTTCCTCCGAGGTTTTGCCTTCCCCCTCGATGCGTTCTGGTGTTGGTGGCGTTCCGTTTCGCTTCCCGATAATAATACCTTGTGTGTCAGTTTCCCAAACTCGCTAAGTAAGCACCAAGCGAATTTGCCATCTTTTGGCGATGGTGGCGCCATTTCGACCACACCGAGAGGATTACCATCGCATTTAAATAAATACATAAATATTACATCACTGAATTGTGCATAATTAAATTTTCGAGGGGGTGAATCAAACTCATTTCGCATTTATTTCGCAGTTTTAGGCTTGAAATTAATTCCTTAAAATATACCAAAGTATTTTGCTAATTGTAATTTCACATTGACAATTTCAATATTTTATTTATAAAACCAGACAACAACAAATTTAATATATTCGTAAATCCTTGCTGAACACAAATGTAAAATTTCATTTTAATCGAGCTGGTCGTTTTTTGCATAAAACTGCAATTTCAACAGGAAATGAAAATATCCGCTGTTTGTTGAAATTGGCCGCGCCCGCCCACGTTTGTTTATAATGCAAATCGAACAAAATCATTATGCGGAAACACATGTTGAACGAATTTGGTAAAATTGTAAAACCGAAAGAGCTATTTTTAATAATTCCATCGTTTAAATGCAAATTCGCGTTGGACGCACTCAATAAATCAAGTCGCGATCATCGCACATATCAACAAGCACCGCATTAGTGTAAATAGATTCACAAACAAACAAACAAACAAACAGCAAACGAAACAAACCGTTGATACAATAAAAATTAGCATGACAATGTGGAATCGTACTGCCAACAAGCCAAACGGCTAATTGTTGCAAAGCGTCAGCGATTTGTCAATCAACTCTCTGAATATGCGCCATGGAAATTTTTCCGGAAAAATCCCCCACACTTTCGAGCATCATGATGACAAGAGGAAAACATGACGAGATCCTAAGAAAATAGCCGAACCAATGTGGGAATATGTGCGGCACAAGATAAATAAGCTTCGGTGGAATTTAAGGGCGCATAAGGTCACGTGCAGAACGCATACGATTGTCGGAAATAACTCGAGGTATCTTTGGCGACATTGACGACCACGTTTGAATAATGTTTATTTAGCCAGGCTGAAAATAGTCGCGCTCGATTGGGCGCTAAACAGCCGAAATGCCAGCCATCCGCAACCGCGACCGCTTTCAATTCTCAACGGCTCATTAACAAAGCGTCTTTGCGCCGCAAAGAGATATATGAAATAATAATTGAGCTGATAAGGCCGCATAAAAGTGCAGTAACTTACGTTTAACGCTCTGTGCGATAACATTGACGATGGCGTCCGTTTTAAAAACCATTAGTATCAACTATTGACATCTATATTTCAGCCCCTCTTTCAGCGGCGGCTTGCTCTTTGCGCGTTTATCACAAAAATGCTTTTAATTTGAAAGCAGTTACGTTGCGCGCGCGCGCCACTCGCGCTCTGCATTCGTATGATTTACGAGCGTTTAAGATGCTTTAAATAGACTTAAGTGAGCGAGTCGCGACGTGCTCAACTTGGGAGGAAACCTAAGATAACATCCATCTATAAGCCATAAATTGTTTTAACACATTAATAACTCGTTGAGTACTCAATGGTCTTCGTACACATTCCGTTCGCATTTTATCAATGATGGTTTGTGGAAACTTTTTCAAAAACAATATCATAAATATTCAAGAAGTGTTTCAATAACTTGTTTCGAATAGAAAATTCTTTATTATTTTTTTCGCAATTTTATGCTAGTCTTTTTGGAAATTCAACCTTCCGTAATGAAGTCCTTGTAAATCAAATAGTAGGTCGTTTCTTGCGCTCGGGTCGGATTAAACATTTTCAACATTTTCTTGATTTCATGCCACCGCAGGCAATAAATTTCGCGCAAGGATTTGTTTAACCTAGGAGCAATATATTAAAAATCCCGGATCATTAATCCAACCAGACGCAAGTAAGTCCACCGTTGCATGGCACAAGCGTATGCTGCTACAACGCCGTAACAAGGTAATCCGAAATCTTGCTTCTGCTCTAATGCAACGCGAACAACGCAAACAGCAATCCAACTGAACCCAACTCAAGACCCATAGCATACATGCGAAAGTACTATTTAGCCCAAAGAGAAGGAAAGTACGCGACACTAAAGTAAAACAAAGAAGTAGAGGACGAAACCAACCAACGTCTACAATCCACCTACACTTTGCTATAGCTAGCTAAGTGGATAGAGTAGGAAATGTCCGCGATGGTGATTTATTGTTTAATTAAGCTTGTCTTACGCGGTGTATTCATTTGTTTCGAAAACAGATTGCGCACAAAATTGTTATTCAGAAATTCAAGATTATTTCACTAGTTACATAAAAACGTATTTTACATACGTCTCGAAGAATTGTAGATATACATGTTTACATATTGACCCAAGCAATAGCTGAGTGCTTATTAAATATTGATGCAAGTCGGTTTGAAAAACGATGCGAGGAGTCTTGATTAAAGATTAAATGTTAGCCCATTGATTGGTTGATTATCTGAAGCTTGAATAACCGCCAGGTAAATATCGAATTTCAAACAGCGTTCGCCGCTCTAATAGAACCTTCGGCCATCATGTCGAACATCTTCGTGCTCAAATAAAACACAAAGAGGACATCGAGGAGTCATCAAGTAACAAGAACCTCTCCTCACATTGTTCGGATATGTCATCGTTGAACCGACGCAAAAAATGCGCCCAAAAACCACACCACACATCCTCGGATCATCGCCACAAATATATATTCCTGCAGGTCGAAATAATATCAAGTAGCATCATGGCCCCGAATAACTAGACGCATTAAGAAAATGAGAGCAAAAATTGAATCAAGAATCAAACTTCACGTTTGTTACGATTTTCAACCATCGTCGTAGTATCAGATGTAATCTCTTTAAGCATGCATGCATGCATCCACCGTGCACCATCGTATCCTTTTTCTATCCCATCTTGTTGTTGTTGGGTAGGAATCATCATCCTCGGCCGCTGTCGTCGTTGTCTCTGTTTTGTTGTTGAATTTTTTTTTTGGTTCGTTCGTTGGGTTCTGCTTGAAATACGATGGCGCATCAAACGAAACGGCGCAAAGCGAACGCCACGAATAAAATGAGCGCTTGTGGCATTAACAAAAGATGTGACATCGAATTCTTCAAAGGATTAAGTACTTTCGAACATCGGTCGGAAACTTAATGCCGTAAAAGCGCCTCTCCGCTGGTTGGTAGTTGTTGGTAGTTGGTGCGCGCTTATGGTCGCATAAATTCGCCGAAGGTAAAAAAGTCGTGTTCGCGTCTTTTGTCGTTCGGGTCAGAGTTGAGATGCACGACAGTAATCGAGTTTGCTTCGCTGCAAAATCCAATAGATAGTGCACATTTTGTTCCACGTTATGCACGATTACGGGTTAAAAATCGAACATTATATTACAAGTAATATAAAGCTCATTATCACACTCGTTCTATATAAGGCTTGAAATTCTGATAGTTCTGAGCTTTCTTATCATCCGGTCTTTTAATTAACACTCGGTGCGCAATCAAAACAATTTATTATTTTTACGACCGTCTGTTGCATTATTTGAACAAAAATTAATATGCGGCGCGTATACAACACGTCGAAATATAATAATGGTGATACGAACGCCGCAAACGATACGATTGATAAGCAAACAGCGTAAATCCGAATTAATAAACTTTTTATTATGTTAGCATCCATATTTGCGCGATATAAAGGCCGTTTATAACATAGTTACACATAGGCCTGGTGCACACGACGAACGTGGATGTCATCGTCAACGGCTCAGTAATCTCCAGCACACTCGTACGAACCATACGTATTCGCAGATATTTAATATCGGTTTTATTGGCGGATGTAAAACTTGTGTGTAAACATTGATTGCTGCAGGGAACGTAAACGCACTTTACGCACTGATATTTCACTTTGCGCATTTTTTCTGCATATTATTTTATGAATGAATGAATTTACGTTATTAATTCACATCAAACCAAAAATTTCAGTTATATTTGCGTCTCCAAAAAAACAACAATTTCAAAGTTAAATTTACATTCAGGAACGTCTGCTAGAATAATTAATCGCAAACCACGATTTGTGGTTGACGTTCACGTTTACCAATCACTGAAACCTTCGATGACATTAATTAAGTATATAAACCCCCTGAAAAGACGTTTTCCAGACTTAAAAGATAAAACGAATTCTGCCCCTTTTTTCGGGAATCGTCTTCTTCGATGCGCCCGTTGAAAGACGTGCTAATTGAGAAACAATAATTTATTCAAAGTTAACGACGCCGCCACCATCGATCCCTTTGCGGTTCAATTGGTCCACCGTCTCATCTATTATTGCTAATGACACTCGAAAAGAAGTTCCCTCGTCCGGGTTCTTCTTCTGTTGGAAAACCTCGTGAGTCGATTACGACCCCGCATTGATCATGGCGATGCCTAATTATTGCAGGCGAACTAATGTCCCCGAATTAAAAATCAAACGTGCGATCCGCGGAAGCGAATGGGGGCGGTCTGCGGTGGGTTCTGCTTTTGTCCCGGTCGCTTTCTTCACAGCCGATTAACGAGTTCGAATCGTTTCGGGCCATTCGCATTACAATTGCAGGTCGTTGGCGTTCTTTGCGCAGGCTGCTGAAGACGTTGTGCCTCGAGGGGCGCCAGCAGAGAGCCATTTCAAATTACACTTCTTTTTCGCCGCGTTCGTATTATTGGATTCTGCAGTTTTAAATTCGCGTTGACATTCTTTAAAAGAATTAACGGAGCAATTAGCGTGCCCCTTTTTACGCGCGGGCTATTCAGACCGTTTTCAATGCGGGAAGTTTAAATTTAATTTAGTGTGAAGTAAATGCGCCAACAAAGCCCGCTATTAAACTTACTGGTTTAATTGATCGTTATAATGATACCAAGATTTAAAAATTTTCTAGTAGCTTCAATTTTCCTAAGAATCAGATTGTAGTAATTTTATTAGTAAATATTTCCAAGATTAAAAATCGATTGAACTTTGTAAAAATCACTCCAACTTCTTAGCAGGGTGCAAAGATTGATGGACACATAATTTAAATTTCCCCCGGCTAAGAAACTTTCCCAGCACGTCAAACATTTTCTCATGTAAACTTCCTGGCGTCAACTCTGTCATCCAACTCGTCACAACTCGATTGATTAAGCGGCAGCTGGAAAAAAATTGGGAGCAATCGATAATCTCCATGTCTAATAAATAACGTGTTAAATTGACACGATGTAGACAACGGGCGCGCCGATTACAATGAACAACATCAACAAATAAGCAATAAATAACGAGCGATATGTAAGAATGCGCATGAGAACGCCGCGTTCGTTGCGGTTCATCGCGGCGAAAGGTTAAGTGCTCATCTATTGAAAACATCTCGCAGAGAAAGAAGTCACTCAACGCAAGAGATGTCCTAGACTAATTTTTCAATCATGCGCCCTCAGATGGACGTGGAATCGAGTGCATCTATTAAAGCGAAATAAATCGAGATCGTATAAATAAACGCGAATGGAACGTGGGGAACGAAGTGTTCGTTGTTTGTTTATTCGAATGCGATGCGTTTGAGATATGCATAAATATTATACGAAAGTAATGTACTCACTGCGACTCGGTGAGTTGAAACGTTCGAAGAAGTTTTATCGCTCGGCGCGGAACACTTAATGATTTATAGGTTACACAAAATGGTATAAATCTCTTTGTCTCGTAATATGCGCAACATCAAACATAGTCGAGTCGGACATAAAATGATGCACGGAGATTCATTCAAGTTGGTAAAATTATTTTATTGATGGCGACGTTTTGGTCATTGGAAAAACCTCGAAATCGCCGAAAACAATATTCGTATTTGTGCGGCTAAACTGCGAACCGAATTATCAATAATGCATGCAAACGCGGCGCGCGTGCGTTCGTTAAACAATGGCCGTTTGTCCAACAACAAAAGAGCAAACATCGAGAAGCATGTCGCGTGTTGTGTTATTAGGGTTAGCAACCCCCATTGTTGCTATCACTTATCGCGCCTTTATCGTTTAGCGTTGCGTGGGAGTTTGGCTGCATCGTCGCCGTCGTCGCTGCCGCCCCCAAACGAACCAAACGTTACATACGTTCGTTGGTTGCTTGCGCGCCGTTACGAGTTGTTGTTGGCTTTGCGATAACATTTTGCCTTGTGCCATGTGTGGAGGTCTTCAAGGCCTTTTCTGGTTCGAGGTGATTCGTGTGTGTGGGTGCGTTGTCGGGCAAATGACAAAATGTGTTCGGAGCGCGCAAGTCGCATGTAATTCATGTTTATTTATGATGGCAATGGCGGTCGCGAAAAGATTGCGAATCGCCACGATAAGAAACAAACCCTCAATTCTTAAGCAACATGAAAAATATCGTGTTTTCTATTTGGGTATAACTTGGAGTATGAAGTAATGAAATATTGAATGAAATCATTTTTTAGTTTGAAAGTAAATTTCAATTTAAAATTATTAATTTTTGCAATCTTCAATCACTATTATAAAATTAAGAACTAATAACTTGCGAATAGGAATTGAATGCTGGTGATAACGGGGAAGTCCCCTCTTTTGTCTGAGGTGTCAAGCAAAAATGCATCATCACTCACGTATTTATTGTCATATTTGACATTTCGGATGCGAAACGTGCGCAAACAAACACAGAACGCATAGGAACGTGTGCACGTCGACATCACGCAGATGATTAATATACAAGGCAATAGGCATTGAGATTTCTCGAGTCATCGGTCTGCTTACACGAATCGTACACACCACCCCCGATGTTGAACACGAGGGGCAGCAACTTGTCTTTGCGCACTTCTCTCATTTAGTGTACTAGCTTGCAGAACTCTGCACTCAACGAGCGAGAACAAGTCATCGAGAGTCTCAGCGACTTGAATGGAGATTATTGCACAATAGTGCGCACTCCTCTCACATCCACCATTTATTAATTCACTGCATGAATCCCATTCGAATCAATAACGAAATGACTCCGGGAAAACCCAATTCGGCTCAAGAAGCTGTGTCTATCATGCGAAAGAATCGGGCGAAAAAGGGAGGAACTCTATCTAATTAAGTAATATCAACACTCGCCAGATACGGACGTTGATTCCGCCGCCACCGCCGCCGAGTTGATTAAACGTAAAAGCATAATTTTCATTTTCAATTATGTCGAACCGATCGTAAACGTGAGCGGCCGTCATCATATCGAATGGACGCGTTCGTTATCTCGTAAAGTAATGCGCGCATTCGGCGGCGGCGGCAAAGTGCCAGCCAATGATGAACGGACGTGCGTGGCATTCAATTAATAAGTCGCTCCCGGCTCTCGGGTCGGGGCTAATCCGGGACTCGTGTCCTGGGGGACTCGTGACTATCATTATTATGTAGATCACACTTTGATCCGTTTGTTTCAAGGGTCAAACTCTATAGGCAATCGCATACACATTGTCCCCGTAATTTGCACTTCTCGTTATCAGTCGCTTTCATGGATTTTCATCCAGAAATTTGCGACCGGGACGCATGGTATATGGGAGCGGCCACCAGTATGAACTGAGTGATTCGGATTTAAATTCGGTATTATATATTGTAGCGTAATAAACATTCAAAGCCGTTTTCAATTAAATTCAATCCGCTCCCTCAAAAATGACAGCGATGGCTCTAGCTGGGCGTTTCTGGACGCGTATGTCGATGACGGTCTGTATCCTGTGGGAGTTTAGGTCTTTGTAGTTATCAGCCGCCTCCAATGAATTTTGGAGATGTGGGAAATACCTTTCATAATTCCTGGATGTTGTTTATTTTCACCGCAACAATTTTTGCAATTAAGTGTTGTAAAATTTATAAAAAGACATAAAACTTAATTAATAGTCGTACCAGGAGTTAATAACAAATCTCAGAAATTATACAAACATCAAATCCAATTATGAGCATATAAAGATAAATTCTTACACGAAGAAAAACGTAATAAAATCTTGAGTAACTTGTTTAAATATAATTAAACCATAAAAGAAACTAATGTCAAAATAACTAAACAAGCTCTTAGAATTAGAATGTCTAAATCTCATCCCATTTTGGGAAACATTTTCAGTTATAATTTTGATCCTT
>JARJDZ010004095.1:0-18757 GCA_030264555.1 Aleochara sp. GC000083 | reverse complement strand
TGTGTTGGACGCGCGCGCGTTGTCGTATTTTGCAACATGTTCTTTGCTCGTCGGGCGCAACGTGCTTGCTCGTCGCGTCATTTAATATCAGGTTTCCTCCGTAGCTTCATTTGGTGGGACTTTGATCTCTGCTTGTTTGCACGCATGCAGCGCTGATAAGAATAACCCAGTTTTCCAATTTGCATTTTGGAATTGCAAACAACCAGGTGCAAAAAGTTGAATGAATCTAGGGAATGTATCATCTGGAATGTACCATCATTGCTTGATAAATAGATATTGAATAAATCTAAAAAATACATTATGAGAATATGATATTGCTAATTATACTTTGATTACCAGTTTTATTTGATTAGTTTCCAAAAGGCTTCCTTTTTCCAATGACTATTTCTTGCTGATAAGAGTAGATCCTATCTATTTGTCGGTCCATTAGTTGAATCCCTCCGAAATCCCATGGAAAATTACAATATTTTTAGCAACGGTTTTCGGTTGTCGAAAACGGTCTTGAAAATATACATGGAATTTTACCTGGGAGGATTAGATGAATGTCTCTTTGAAATTGAATGGTTTTGTGCACAATTGTCTTGAAAACATGTAGGCAACAAGTTTAAACATGTTGCATCAAATACTCACATGTTTTTCTTCTGCTCATTTGAATCCCCTTGATCAGTTAAGAAAAAACAGGTGTTTTTTTTTAAATCCACTTAATCCAGAAAACTATAAAATGTATGTAAATACAAATCGTATTTTATATTAGCACACAGCACTACACATTAGAAATGTATTCAGGGTGTAACAATTTAATTATATTTATAATTTCCAATTCTTCCACCTGAAACCCATAACCTAAAAAAATAAATGATGTTCGTAAAAGCTATAATATGTGCTTACGTTATTGTATAAATAAATCATTCTTATATGTTTATTTAATATATGGTCAGTATTTTTGCATTACAATATTTTGCATTAGTTTCCATAAGATGTGTGTAACAGTAAAATCACACATTACTCCCTCTTGTATAGTCGGTCTGATAAGAGTTGGTTTTACGACCACCGTCAAGTGTCAAACATCGGGAGTAAAATTGCTTTTTATTCCCGCCACGGCTAGAACATGTTTCTACAGTAATCCCTCGTTAATTGAAACTTCTTCCTTCCCATTATTGAATTTTGCATTACTGATGTATTGACGTACTGTGTTCATGCTGTTTGCATGAATTAAACAATAATTTTAATTATTTCATCTAATATTTCATTTAATCTAAAATGTACATTTCAGATTTATTTTAGCCGTATGGTGGTCACTCTAGGCAACCAAAAATACATCTAAATCAAACATAGCTTGGCAATAATCAAACTTACTTTTAGTTGATATTTTAAGTATTATGGGGGTACCATTTGTTAACATTATACATAGAATAAATAAACTAAAGGTTGGTTGGATAAATTGCTGAATAAACTTAGGTGAACCACCTAAAAAATGAAGAAAAACACACTACATAATACAATCATATAGAAATATTTATTCTATGTCTTTGGATATACAAGATTTATATATGACAAATATAAACAATAAATATCTATGAGTACATACATACTCAATGATAAATACTAATTAGAATACACACAATTACATTACAATTAATAATTCTACAACTATTACCAATTATCAAGCAAATCTAGACCAGTTTTTGGCAATAAACTGGCTAGACCACTAGAATCAACCACATCTTCATCAATGTCATAATTGAGCCTCATATCTATTTGTTCAGTATGTATAATATTCCCTGGATCATTGTCAATTTGAGCACTAATTACAGTCTTCTTGGGTATAACTGGAGGCACTGGAGCTGGCCCTTTATTTCCATACTTAGGTGTTATCTTCTTCATTGCCTTTTTCCTACCTGCATAACTGAGATCTCTTTGACTTGTAGTGTGGAATGAAAAGGGGCCTGAGTGCTCATCACGATAGCTGTAGTGATCATCAACAATCATCTTCACAGCAAATTTTGCAGTGCTCTCATCAACTTCATGTGAAGGGTACTTCATTAAGACCTGAGGTGTCACTATAGATTCATGAAGAAGCTGCTGTTGCTCATCCAAGGGGAGAGATTCAAGTTGGTCTTTGTTGTTATGCATTATCTCGTGGAGATCGACGCAAAGGCGATTTGCCATTGAGTTAATTGATGCAAAGTATTCCAAAGCTTTGGCTTGCAGAGCCATGCTTACAGTTTAATCACCAAACTATACTTTTATTATTGTTTTAATCAGCCAAATACAGATGATGGAGATAAACAATGAGTGAATGACCTCGCCCATGGCAAGAAATGAGTGAAGATCATAGCCGAAAGAAGTAAACTGAGATGTGAAGAGATAACAATTTACAATAGGAAGCGCCACAATCGATGCTTTATTTGCTTTGGATTCAATTAATAACGACAACAAATTAAGCAGCAGGTTATTAATTACGTAAACAATAAAATTTTATTTCCAATTTAGTCTACATATTTAGTATAACAACAACTACTAATTATTTTAGTGGTGACCTCTATAAATTGTTAGATGACCCACTGCCAACCTAACCTAACTAAAATTTTAGCGGCAAATTTCATATAAACTTGTAGTGAAGAAAGTACTGAAGATATATTTTATCGCAAAAATACAACAATATAAACATTAATTGTCCCAGGTTATAATGGATACTAGTAGATACAGACGTAAACAAATTAAAGTGGAACTTGAAAATGATGCTGAAGAGTATCCTCACAATTTGTCCATGTATAAAAGGACACCTTCGCAAGAAATTTCACTTAGGGAATTTGAAGACTTGGCAATTGACCGGCTCAAGCTTCTTCGAACCTTGGAATACTCGACTTTAATGGGTAACAAGATATACAGTCCTGAATGGAAAAATTGTATAGTTCAAGAACTAAAAAAGCAAAATCTCATGAAGTATGTTCGCTTATTAAAATGTGATCCAATTACCAAGCCAGGGGATATTCAAATACGACGTGAAGATCATATTTCACATCACATTCTAAGATTAGCTTATTGTAGAAGTGAAGAATTGAGAAGGTGGTTTTTAAACAGAGAAATGGAACTTTTTAAACTAAGGCTGATGAATACAACTGAAGAAAGCATTAATGAATTTATGAAAATATACAATTTGGAGTATACAAAAGTAAGTGATGAGGAGAAAATGCAGCTGAGAAATGAGATAAATTGTTCAACTGCTGGTCATTTTGTGCTGGATGCAACCACTTTTTATAAAGTGCATTTTCTTCAAGTTCTATCCTTGGTTCAACAGTTCAAAGTTTTTATAAGAAATGGATGGGCTTATATCCCAAGTTATGAAATCACTACTTGCATTATTTCTACATTTAGGAGTACATTGAGTGAAACTCTAGCTGTAAGTCCAACATTCATTATGAATATCAGTTATTATATTTAATTCTTTTTCAGTATTCTTCCAAGAGAATTGCAAATGTAAATGATGCTCGCATTACAAGCTTTCTCCAAAATATAAATCAGGCATACACAGGCAAAAACTATGACTTCAGTAGCAGTAAAGACCAAGGCAAAGTGAATTTGCAAAATATCAATGAAGTTGCCAATGAGAATTTCCCTCTTTGCATGAGAAGTTTGCATGAAACACTGAGAACTGTACATCATATAAAACATCAGAGCAGATTACAATTTTTGTTCTTCCTCAAAGGCCTCGGTATGATCTACGAAGATTTGGTGGAATTCTGGCGTGAAGAATTCACGAAAAAGGTTGATAACAATGCATTTGAAAAGACTTATTTGTATGGCATAAAGCATGCTTATGGTAAAGTTGGAAGAATGGTAAATTACTCTGCCTATAGTTGTGGGAAGATAATTAATAGCACTGTTGGCCCTGGAGAAACACACGGTTGTCCTTTCAAGCATTGGGACGTGCCGAAGTTGAAAACTAAATTGGAGGAGCTCGGTTTAAACGGATCGAACGTTCAAGAAATTATGGATGCTAAACAGGGCAATCATTACCAGATTGCTTGCAGTAAATTCTACCATGCAGTCCATGGACAGGAGAGTGCGAATCCGATTAATCACCCAAATCAATATTTTGAGGAAAGTTTTGAGTTGAAAAATAAAGGTCAGGCTGATAAGACTATGGATACAAGTATGTCTCAAATTTCTCAAAATTAGGAGATAATTGTAACTCTTAGCTAGAAATTGTTTATGATAAGTGTTAAATGTAATTGTAGTTTCTGTAAAATGTAAATTGATTGCTAAAAAAATCATTAGAGGTTTTTTACATATTCACAAAGAATTTCAATTCTAATTCCTGTAAAAATTGTATTCAAATCTTTTTTATCCTTGATAAATACCAACTTTTTACAATTTTGGCATGGAATTTGTCAATTGAAGATGCATATTTATAATTTTAGAAATTGTTCTGTTGCATTGTTCAATGAATTTGCTAAATAACTGAAAGTTCCTGAATTAAAATATATTTCATATGCATATTATGATAATGAAGTATAATTTGGTTTAGGCTTTTATTTGTTATGTAAACTAAAAAAGTTAAATTCAGCGAATAATAAATAGAATTATTTTCACTAACAGTAAATGTTTACATGAAGGTTACAAATTTATCACAGCAAAAACATAGATTATTAATTAAAGCTTCAACGCATCTTTAATGTGTTGAGGAGTCTTATCCATATCGAAAACTTGTTTTCGTTTGCATTCTAACCATGGAGGAATTGCGCATTCGCAACGAATTTCGAATTTGTTATATTCGGAAATCGGTTCATCACGTTCCAATTTATCACCAATATTCAAAACTTTGTCACCATATTTGCATTGTCCTTGATTGGCTTTACCACCAGCGGATGGAATAATTTTCTCAGTACCTTTGTTATCGGTAGCTAATGAAATACAACATAATTAAATCAATAAAACTCATTTCATCCATAAATATTAATTAATACTTACGACAAATCCAATCGAAAGGACAACAAGAATCATCCCCAAAATAAGTAGGCGCGCAATTTTGCTTCATTTTATCCATGGAGGACATTTCTTCTACACAAGTTTGCTCCATGCAGAAGGGACTTTCAAATTTACCAGCGAATCCTTTACCGCAAACGCACTCAGTGCATCTTTTCGGAGCAGAAAATCGTTGTCCTTCCTTATATTCCTTATCACCAACTTTGCAAATTTCGTAGGGTGCGGTTTTCTGGCCGGTAGAACAACATTTATCCAAAGTATATGTGAAATAATAGTTTGGTTTTGGTCGTTCGCCCAACCATTCTGGACAATCCAATATAGCGCAATCAATGAAATCTCTGAAAATGTAAAAGTGGAGTTTAGAAATTGCGTTTTTTGAATTTAAATTATATGACTTACGGGGCATTACAATGGCAACCAATTTTACAATTTCCATAAGTTTCCTCTTGAGGAATCGAATCTCCAACTGCATATTCCTTGCCACGATACGTACATTTTTGCGGATTACGTTTGGCGATATTTGAACAATCGAATTCTTTCGGGCAGCAATCAGTGGGTTTTTCATAAATTGGCGTACATCGTAGATCTTTATAAATCGCTACCGGTCGGTTACATCCTTCAGGACATTCAGCTAGCAAGAAATTATTTATTACCTCACTTTAAATGTTTATACGTTAGAGAATGTGAGAATACAAACCGGAAATAATCGCCAGCGAACATAATAAAATCAATGTATGTAGCAGCATTGTACCGGAACCGAATGTTTCTAAAATTTTATGTTTTTATGTACCAGCTACGATTCGCACAGAATATAAACTGGCTGGAGCAAAAGCGCACTTATTGCTTTTATACCAGCCGGTTTGGATCAAGTTGCGCGCAACCATCATTTTCGACCAAATACCTCGAATAATCGCAAGATAACGCGATATTTATCATTAAAATGAAGCGTTTGCGTTAAATTATTTGAATATATAATCGGACTTGTGATTTATTTACAGTTTTAAAGCAATCTTTGGCCATTTCTAATGTGCACTCAGATTGCTAATCGCTTTATTTGTTTGTCTCTAAACCGGTCAAGGTTACTACAAGATCAGCTCATGGGATTTAATAAAAATGTGCAATAATGGGTATTAACGTACGTTTGTTGAATTCATAAGTACAATTGATGATGTCAACTGAATAAATAAATAATATCATCGCGCTTTTTTATTTTATGTGGTCAAGAATATTACCGATGATTTATAGAAATGGTCATACGTATATATGTTTATAAATATTATTTTTGCGACCTTTTGAATGTTTTTTGGGGGGATAAAGTACAAATTTTCAAATCCTAATTAGCAACTAATCACGCACAATTTGTTACGCGTAAATTACATACTTAAGTGTATATTAATTTGCTTCAAGAAGTTACTATCTTATCATTTTTCTTAATTGTACTACTAATTGGAAGCTTCACTCAAAAATTTCAAGTGATTTCTATTTGGATGGTAACATGTTATGTAATCTTCAGTAGATAATTATGCAAAGTAGAATACATGATTCGTTTCGCGCACATAATAATAACAAATAAAACCATTTTGTGGTTTTACGGAACTGTACAATTAAAAACAAATTCACAGGTAAACGCGTAAACATAATTAATGCTATAAATTAAGTGAACAAACTAAAAAAGAATGTAATCATGAACAAATTTAGTTAGCAACACCATTATTTGGAAACATTTATTATCTTTTACTTATATGAAATTATATATTTTAATACTGTGTTAAAAAAACAAGAATATCTTTAAACCTTCGAGGTTCGCAGTCCTTTTATCACATTACATGTAAGCTATTTTTTCAACGATAGTGTAGTCAGAACATAAATTTTACGCTAAAAGTTCTCAATGATTCTTTTCAACTTAAACGTTTTTGCCAATATTTTCCTTAGTAACGTCGACATATTTTATCTATATCTTATTTTTGCCAGAATTGTACTATAAAAGTAGACTAGAAAACAATGGTATTAACATTAGATAAGCAAATCTCAAACAATCGCTATTGATACCAAATATAACAATTAAATGAAACTGAAGCATTAGAAAATCCAGCAGAATTGTATGATACTAGCATTTAAAAGATTAACGCATCAATAATTGCTACTATTGGCATACTATCGTTGAAAAAAATCAATACACACTACGTCTTTGTGTCAGTTATAGATCAATAAACCCAAACGAAATTAACAATTAAATGAAAGCACTTGTTTCAAAAAATTAAATAATATATCTGAAAACCCTCTACGACAGATACGACAACTGTTTGTATAATTCTTGGGAAACATCACCAACAATTAATAGGCCGGATATCTTCCAGGCTACATAAATCCAATTATTTTTCATATTTTACTCCCAGCACTTCTTTGCACGCTTCCAAAGCTGCTTTCTTTTTGGCCTCCTTTTTATTTGGTCCTAAAAAAGTAAACGCATGTAATAAACATCAAAAACTTCAAATAATACCTCACCAATTCCAACGAAAACCCTGCCATTGATACAGCAGTGAATAGTAAACGAGCTATTCGGTGGAGGAGTACTTGATATTTCCTCGAATTTAGCTGAAGGTGTCGTTTGCGAAAGCAACATAACAGGATGGAGTTTCTCGGGATTCGTAGGGAACTTCTTGATGGGATTAATAATGGCATTGGATTTCAATTGAGTGGTCTGCTGCACCATGTTAACCATCTTTCCACTTGTATCCCAGGCATTCAACAGCTTGTACAATGCAAAACTGAGCACATGGGATTGGCAGACAGTTCCAGCAGTTCCCTCTGGTTCACCAGGCATTGTCTTATTCAATTTCTTTGCCAGAATATGTTTGAGTGCAGCCTCAGCAGCTGCAGTTTGTGCCATAGCCTTACTTAAACCTACAAACAGATGAAATGATATTAAAAGAAACTTATTTACATTGTACATTTGTATTACCAATGCCCTTATGGGTCAGATCCTCAATTGTCACTTCTGCCTGGTATCCTTGTTCATTACTGGTAACATTGTAAGTTACATTTTCATAGATTTCATTCAATATGGCTGTTGAACTCTTGGGTTTTATTTTATTGAGTATACGGTTTACGCGTTGACGTTTGCACACTGAAAGTATACAAAAGTTATTACTTCAAGTATTGTAACATGTTATCTAAACACTTACAGCTCTTCTTGCTCTTCAGTTTTGAATCCTCCTTTGAAGTGCCTGAAGTATCAACAGATCCAATATCAGACCAAGTTCTATTTTCATTTTTCACTTCATCATTAATTACCGGAGCAGGTTCCTTAAAATATACAGAATTAGAAAGCAAACATTAAAATACAGATACTTACCTCTCCTTTAATTGTTTCAGTTTCTGTTGGAAGTGAATATAAAGTATCAACCACTTTTGATATTTCAGCCATTTTGCAATCAACATCTTCAAGCAGTTGTTCTGGTGGCTCCTTCAGATCTTGTTGTTGAAGTGGTGGAGTAACTAATGGTAGTTCTTCTGGCATAATCTGTATAGATCCAAAAGGGAAGAGTGACACCATTATAGGATTATAGACTACCTAATTGATGTCCCATGAGTTAATTTATTGGCACAAATTGCACTCATTGGACCTTCATTTGTACTGCATTCAATGAGTAATTGAAATGCATTACATTCATGTACAATAAACCTATAACAGCACCATTTCACTGATGCCCCCTGACTGTAGCTGCATTTCTGATTTTTGTAAATGAAGCCAATGGTTTAAATTTGACACATTCAACATTTTGCTTTCAAATATTTGTTGTACGTACCTGTCCACCACTGACGAAATTAGAAACCCTGGTGAGTTGCCCGCGACTTCTTGGGCTGCTCAAGGCAAAGCCTCTTCTGGGGGACCTTCCTGCGAGCAGATGTGTATTGAATATTATAGCCAAAAATCAGTATAAGGATGACAAACCATGAAAGAATCGGTTAGCTCGGGGAAATCTCGGCATTTTTACAGTCACTATTTACGAGCTGTTGCTACAGATTCAGTTTTACACGTTTGAAACAAATGTTTTGTTGATAATGACCGGAAAATGGCTGCTGTGAAACTTCTTACTTTAGCCGTCTTGTAATAAAGAGGCGCTGTGAGCGTTGCTTTCGCTTCGCTGTCGTACATCTTCGGAAATCTCCGAAAAATATGAATTCAAACTGAAAAACTTCAAAAACTATTTGGAAAAACGTTTACCTTCAATTGAAAACACTACGTGCACTATAGAGACATTTGCACAAATCATTAGTCACTTTAATATAATTAAAAAAATCTACTAAATGTCATCAAGGAAAATAACAGCCAAAAAAGGTTATAAAGTCATAATCAATTTACTTAATCGTTTCATCTAATATTTGTAATAATGAGTTGGAAACGTTGTGAAAAACATATGTACATCTTAGTTTTAATACCGTTTTTCGTGCTTTTAAGTGTCCCATTACGAATCCTCATAAAAAAGTTCAAACACATTATTCCCCAGAATTTCTTCCTCTTGGTAATTGGAATGTTAACAGGCATAATGGTATCAACTGTAGTAAAACTCAATAAATACTATTGTATCGTGCAGATGTCCCCTCACGAAATGATAAGCGTTTTCGTACCCATCTTCCTGGTATCCACACTTCATCGGATCGACCATTACATATTGCTACGATGTATATTTCAAGTTTTGGTCATATGCCTTTTTGGAATTATCTTTTCACCTGTAGCGATGGCATATTTCATAGCAACAGTTCTACACCCAGAATGGTCGCTTGAACGATGCATACCTTTCGCTCTATTATCCTTGCCGATTGAACCCCAGCATGTTGTACGGATCCTGAAGGACCTGGCGAAGTACAAATACCTGGGAACCCTCCTGGAAGCTGAATCCATCATCGTCTTCATTCCTTTGATGATCTACTACAAAGTATTGGATCGCGTCGATGTATCCGAGATGGAATGGTACACAATTCCCATAAATGTATTGATTATCCTCAGTGGAGGAATTTTAATTGGATGTACGATTGGTAAGGTGCAATCATACCTCATTTGCTACTTCTACAACGACCCAATTATTGCATTGAGCATATCAATTGCGACCACATATCTCGCTTATTTTGTTGCTGATGCCATCCTTTTAACTTCCGGCGCAACCGCTGTAATTTGCCAGATATGGTTTACTTCCGAGCAAAAGCATCGACTAAGCAGTGAAGTAGATGCTTTTCTGGCGGCTTTTTGGAACGCGATCCATTACATCACTGAAATTATCATGTTGATGATTGGTGCATGCCAATTAACTGGTTTGATAATGAAGAATTTTACCTTTCATTCCATGTATAGTACCGTTGTTATGTATATTACTGGGTTGACCATACGTTTAATGCGTTTCCTGATACTTTTGCCAGTTCTAAAGCGATTGAATAACGAATTGAACTTGAAATGCATGCTTGTACTCAGCTGGAGTGATATCAAAGGACCAATGAGTATCCTTTTCGTGCTGTATATCATATCGCGTGAAGGTACGATTATGCAGTATAAATCATACATGAATGAAGTACTTTGGTATGTTTTCTTAAACTTCATTGTGAACTGCACATCAATGCGATTACTACTGAATTTAATTGGATTGTCGGAGTTGTCGATGAGTCGCTACACGAATATGAATAATTGCATGAAGTATGTTTCAGAGAAGAGAGTACTCATTATGGATTCCCTCAAACTAGCCAGGTACAACCAATTTGTTCTTATTTCCTAAATGTTATTGGTCTTTCATTGCAGGTATCTTTCAAATGCTAATTGGATGGTGATTCGTGCTGAAACGGTGCTCCAAAATCCGTATTTAGGAATGTATAATGATCTTGATTATGATGAGGATGATATTGCTCGTTTAGGCGATACAATTGTGTGTACAGACTGCAAACGTGAGGTGCCTTTGGACTTCACCGAAGCAGAACTCAATGAATTGCTCAAGTATTTGGTTGTGCATTCTGAAAATTGAAATATTATTAATAAATGTGTTTGATAGGGAAACGAAGTACAAACTTCTCAAGGCAAAGAAGGTGTGCTTCATCAAGCAGTATGAAGTTGGAACAATTGATAAAAACAGTCTGCAAGCACTTGTACGTAACACTGAGATTATGCTGGAATCCAGTAAGAAAATATCCCGGCTTAGAGTATCAAAATACATGAATCAGTATGTAAGTACACCCTTTTCATCGATAATCACGAGTACACTTTGTTTTACTTATTTTACTGGTCTAATTTTTAACTTTTGAAAGTATTTCTTGGAAACCAGCTGATGCCCAACTTTTGAATAGGTTATTTTTATATCTAAGCATCATAATCAGGAATGTTTGCATAATTATCATTGCATTATAGGTTGTAGTTTGTAGCGAAAATGAATAAATTATAAAATGTATCTTTGAAAATTGAATATTTGAAAATTATCCGTAAATTCAGTAAAAACGAACGCACTTATTGTAAGCTACCGAAGTTAGACGATTGAAATTTCTATAAAAAACGAACGCACTTTTACCAGTAGCCGAAGATAGCCGATTGTAAATTAGGAAAACGAACACTCTCTTGGTATACTGCCGAAGTTAGCCGATTGTAAATTCAATAAATACAAACGCACTTTAGGTGTGTTTATTCAGCAACTCGATTATAAATTCAATAATAAATGAAGGCAGCTTTATAATTTGTAAACTACCGAAAATTTCCAACAGTAATTTCAGCAAAAAACAATGATACTCCAGTAGTTTGTTAGCCGCCGTTTGCCATATCTGTAAAAACGAACGCACTCTTACAAACTGTCGAAGATCCGAAGATAGTCGATTGCAAATCAGTAAAATCGAACGTACTCTAACTGTCGATGATAGACGACTATTAAATTCGCTAACGAATAAATTGTTTCAATTATTAGTACCAAGTAAAAACTTTCTTGCAGAGATTTTTGAAGGTGATACGAAAAGCCGTCCAGCATTGTGTGGTCCCACAACGATTCAAAGTGCCACGGGCGCCTTACAAACGCATCTGTTTCTACATTACTCAACACATTCTGTACGATTTTGGCCTCTACTTAATCGCCATCGTCGAAGGAGTGTTACTCGGCCTATTTTACTTTTACAAGATACATCGTATGTACCAGATCTTCCCAATAGGCATATACTTGATTGATTTCACATTGAAAGTAATTGGACTCTCAAATGAATCGTTCCCCAAATCTGGAATTGTTAATTACTTCAGCGTGAAGTCGCACATCGTCGATTTCATCCTATTAATCATCGAGATAATACTCTTCGTTGCATTTGTGATCCTCGAATGCTTGGACATTAACGAGGACGAAATCAAGTTCGACTTGTATTTAATCTACGTTATGGCACGCCTCTTCAATATCTTCCGCTTGCTGAGCTCAATGGCACCATACATTATACGAAATATTGATTATCGAAGAGATAAACGCATCTATTTTGGGTACTGTCTTGCATCAGCGCTGTATAATTGCAACGAAGAACTATTGTCCAATCTCACATACTTGATTGACAACAAAATCGCACGCGAGTATCATCGCAGCGAGATAATTGCGGAGAGAAATCATTACATTCATACGATGGATGATGTCCAACGATCTCGTGCGTGGATTGCAATCACAGTGAAGACAAAACGCGCCTTGAGAATTGCTTTAACAGCAATGGAGAACACTTTGAAACAGTTGCAAACTTCCGGCTTCATTGATAACGTCGAGTATGTAATAATCAATAAGGAACTCTTCAAGAATCAGAAGAATCTGCGCAACATCAAGTTCGTTCAACCAAGATCCCCGAAAGTTATATTCAAAGATGTTCCTTGGCTGGCTAATCTCAACGAGGACATCGTTGAGTTTCTCTACAAGAATGTGCAGACCGTTACATGGGATGCTGGTCAAATGGTCCTGGAAGAAGGCATGAAATCAAACGGCGTTTACATCTTGGTCACTGGTATGTTACGCTTGCAATACGTTCCAAAAACGGATCATTTTCAGGATGGCCTCATCCCAATCGTGGATTATCTCTACGCGATTGAAGGCAAGGAATGCACTGAAAATATTGTCGTTTCTGGAGATACAATTGGCGAATTGTCGGTGCTAACTGGCCGAACCTACGATTGCAAACTAGTTGCAGAATCGCCAAGCCAAGCGTACTGGCTTCCCGCTGAAGTCCTCAAGGAAGCGATGAAAATGTCCAAGCATCCGATTTACGGACTTGAAGCCAGCATGTGGAAGGCATCCGTCATGAATCTAGCAATTGCAATCCTCATGGATACGCCGCAATACGCGAAGAGTACGCAGGAGGAGATCAAAATCAAGTTGCAACGATCCTTCATGCCCAATCTTCGATGCTATAAGATTTTCGTCATAACCGAGCAAATGGAAGATCTCATTTTAATCGAGGGAAGAGCGACGAATTACATCAACGAGGAAGTGTACGTTGCTCCAATGTGCATTCCTCTCATTTCTCGTCGACTTATCTTTCCGTGGAGTACTGGAAGATCTGCTGAGAATCAAATCCAAACACGGTTGCTCATTGTTCCTTCGCAGGACGTTCCTGTGGTTGAATTAATGGAAAAGGAAGAGAGAATTGGAGTATTGAATTCAGACGCTTCCAGTGACTGTTTATTGAATGCCAAAGAAACAAGCTCTGAAATTAGGATGAAGCAAATGAAGCGTAGGAAAACACAACGGATAATTAGCACTGATTCTGTAAGTATAATTTGTTTAATTTTTTACTTTTGTAATAACGTTGTTTATTGTTTTAGGCTTCTATGGCGAGATTCAATGTAAGTGATGATAAAGAAATTATTGTCTTGGATAGTCAGGAATATGTGCCGTCTGTTGCTTCAAAATATACTGAGGAAACTTCTGAAGGTAAAGGAAATTTTGATTTATTACAGAATTTTTAAAATAGTACATTTTGTTTTAGGGATTCATGGTCGCGGAACTCCACTTTTACTTCTCAATCGAAAGATATCAAAACGACAATCAGAAGAAGATTAATTCAACGTTCAGATTTTGTTAATCTTTGTTAATTGATATAAATGGATAGGTAAGTGGAAAATCTTTTTCGCATGTTTTCGAATTAAAATTTTTGGATATAATTTATTAAATCATAAACTCGTAAATTATGTGCAATACACTTATAAGAAATACTTCATCAATTAATCGTTTTGTGGACACAAAACATATTTGGTCCTATGTTTAAAAGACAATTAATGCATTTTACAGAATGCCCAATATTTACTATTACAAATTCGTATGCTTAATAGAAAATTGTGCTCCGTGAGTTTGAAATACAGTCGTACTGCATGTAATGAGAACGTAAACGAAAAAAAAAAAAGACTAGAAACTAAATTTGCACCCAACATTGAACTTTCAAAATTTTAATCAAATTTCATTTATATCCACATTATTTACAAAGTGTTATATTAGCATTACGTGTGCCTTTAATCATTCATAAACTCATATATCAACTGATTTCACTTCCACCCAAAGAACTCATTGATTCTTATGATCACATTCAAATAATTTTTTATGTGGTATTGGCGGGGAAGGAACATATCCACTTTAGTCCACCTTGACGACACTGTAGATTTTCCTAATGAACCAAAAGCATGCGAAGAAGCCGATCGTCCCCGTCAACAGATTGAACAAGAACACCATGATAAGCGTGTAACCGAAATACAGAAATGACGAGGCGGCTCCTTCGATCTGCAGTTTCGAATAGAAGTAGTGGCAGCAGTACAGAAACAGGTATATTGCAGTGAAACCTGACGTAAGATACGATCTCCACCACCAGTGATAGTCCTCGGCGCACAAATGGAAATAGCAGAGGAGCACCGTCGTTTCGGCGCACGTAATCACCAAAATAATAAAGACCAAGAAGAGGAAACCGAACATGTAATACATTTGCGAGGACCATATCGAATTTAGAATGAAGAAGAGCTGAATGAAGATGCAGCCGAATGGCAGCACGCCTCCCATGATAATCCCAGGAATCGGCTTCGTGTAGAAAGATTGCTCCGGAATCAGTCGCGGGATTTGATTCGTGCGCACCGGATGCTCCAGTGCGCGCTTCCGGAAACCAAAGTAAGCGCCGGCGAAAGTGAGCGGTACGGATACAAGAAACCAGAGCGCCAATAAAGCTAGCAGTGTTGTGAAAGGCACAGCGGCTGAGCTTCCTTTACTCCAAAGTACCAAGTTCATTACGAAGAAGAGGCAGAACACAACTCTAAAAATCAACATTACATTAGATCATCTTTGATAATTTTGCATAAAATACATACCCTGGACACAACATTGATGTAAGGAGTACGTTGGACTTCCATTTTTCTCCGCCAAAACTCTTGTAGATAATTGCAGATATATATCCAGCTGGTGTACCCATCAATACATATAAAACCATGGCGCAGGTCATCAGAGCTCCACGATTCGCTGGTGATAGAAATCCAAGACAGGCGAACGCCAACGTCACCAAAGTCATGCAGAGTACTTGCACGCCGGATCCCAGAAGAACCGACAGCAGCATTCCTTTTCGTGGTGGCCTGAAGACATCACCATGAACCAACTTCCAGCCAAACTCTTCTTGAGCATCTTCGCCGCTATCAATTTGGTTGTAGCGTGCAATATCTTTGTGTAACGTGCGCAATAAGATCATTGCTACCATTCCAGAAAGGAACAGTACAATCACCAATGAATTCAAAATGCTGAACCATTGAATATTCGTTGGTGGCATGGATTCCAAGATGTAATCCCATCGAGACGACCATTTTATGGTGTTATTTGGTACAAATGTTACTGAATAAGTGTACATGATTTCAAAATCTTTATCCACAGTTTGTGGGATTTCCAGTGGTTGGTGAATTGAACAATCAGGTTCCCTAAAAAATGAGAAAGTAAGTTTTATACTTTTCTTATCAAAATCAAATAGTACTCTAATTGACTTACTTTTCATGTTTTATAGACCGAGGTACCACTTTAACGGATATAATTCGACCACCATTAGTGCCGAACCGAGAGCCCCATTCTTCCTTGTCGCCAGAATGATACGTGATAGTAAGATCCACATGATTGTACAAGTATAAGCCCTCTTTATCCGGGTTGTAATTCGTGTTGCATGTAACGCGGCCGTAGCGTGAAAAGCAGCCCATTGGAAAACCAGTCGTGCAAAACGTGCGCTCATTGTCCGTAATGTAACAGCTTGTAACCGGCATATTGTCAACTATCCAGTGATGTCGGTAATTCAAACTGATGCCTTTGCGCAAAATATTTAACTTTTGTGCAGATGCTGCATCCTTGCCATACTGTTTCTTGCACAACAACTGGCATTTGACATCCTTCATGAATTCTAACTTGTACGCCGATGGCCGGATGCGTTCACCAAACACAACTTGTCCCAAATTCTCAACTGGAGATTCTGAATAGTCTGGTGGAAGGCAGAAGTCAAAGTACATGTATTCGTAGGGGATGACAGACTCATCAGTGTTGAGTCGATTTACAAACATGGCTACCTCATTCTGCAAATTAAAGCAATTAGATACTGAATGCAACTGAGCCATTTGGTTAGTATTAAATTGGTGCAGCAATATTACCTTGCAATACTTATCAGCCTCTTCCTTTCTGCAATAATTAACTGGGGCCACGCCGGGTAAATAAAACCCCACGACATTTCCAACAAGAGTCAGGGCAAGAAGTCCAATGGTAACACCCACTTTTGATGACTTCATTGCTTACTCGAATTCAAATCGTCTCAAGGAAAGCAAATATTATGCTGAAGTTAGTATGTATTCATGCTGATTTATCAACAACACACGTAGCTTGGTCGTTGTGATACGGTTCCTTGTATTCCGAGTAAACGTCACCAAAGTTGCACCTGTCCTTTTCCTTCGCGATAAGAGCACACGATCTTAAATTGAATGCTTTTTTTAAAGTAAAACTGGCCGCATCTATATTTCTGATTGTGTGGATGCCCAAGAGAATAATCTTTCGCAATGTTTGATCACAATTATTCGCCGGAATCTTCGATGCGCAGAACTTCTTCTCACGCTATGCTAATGATAAAATGAAACGTTGCCAGCTGTACATTTTGACATTTGGCAGAAAATTCAACAAAACTGCAAATTAACCGAGTTCCACTGTATGTTCCGGCTTGAATACTGATAAAACTATTAATAAGAGATAAGGATTTCAGCAGATATTAGTAGTCTTTTCTCCGTAGATATTGGAACTTATTGAGGTATGATTTTCTACTAATGCTTCAAATCCGGTGAGGTCATTCAACACATATTGATAAAGTTGATAAACATACATCTGTTTTATTGTCCACAATCTTTGAATGCCTTATTCATTATTTTTCTTGTTTTAGAATCTTTGGATTGGAGAAATTGAATTCAGTTATGGATGTTCTGATGGAATTCATTAAGAGCATTATATAAACCTAAAAACACCAAATATTATATATGTCATAATTTTTCATATTTTAGCATCTTCCATATTTTCGTAGAACCGGCTTGACAAATATGGAGGACTTGAAGCTGCCAGACACAGTTGGACAGCATCTCCAAGAAGCATGGGCTTCTGTGGCAGTCTCTTAAGGTATTGTTTAACAATTTATTGCGATAAATACAAGGTGTTGTAATTTATGTCATAATTTTCTACTTTACATCTTCCAGGATTTCGTGGAGTCGGCTTGACAAATATAGAGTACTTGAAGCTGCTAGACGCAGTTGGAATGCATCTCCAAGGAGTATGGGCTTCTGCAGCAGTCTCTTAAGGTATTATTTAACACTTTATTGCGATAAATACAAGGTGTTGTAATATATGTCATAATTTTTCATATTTTAGTATGTTCCATGTTTTCGTGGAGTCGCCTTGACAAATATGTTGAATTTGAAGCTGCGAGACACAGTTGGAAAGCATCTCCAAGGAGTATGGGCTTCTGCAACAGTCTCTAAGGTATTGTTTAACACTTTATTTCGATAAATACAATTATTGTAATTTATGTCATAATTTTTCTTATTTTGGAATCTTCCAGAATTTCGTGGAGTCGGGTTGACAAATATGGAGAATTTGAAGCTGCCAGACACAGTTGGAAAGCATCTCCAAGAAGTATGCACTTCTGCAGCTGACTTGTAAGGTACTGTTTAATAATTTATTTTAATAAATACAATATGTTATAATGTATGTCTTATTTTATTGTATTTTAGAATCTTCCATGTTTGTTACAGGTTACTTGCCAAGTGTGATAAACTTGAAGGTGCCAGGGACATCTGGAAAGCATCTCCAAGCAATGTGAACTCCTGCAGCAGTCTCTCAAGGTAATTTATGTCTATAAATGGAATATGTTATAATGTATGTCATAGTTTTTCTTATTTTAGAATTTTCCATTTTTCGTTGAAGTCTGCTCTACAAATATGGATAACAATGAGCCAGGGACACCTGGAAAGCATCTCCAAGCAGTTTGCGCTCCTGGAGCAGTATTGTAAGGTATTTTATTTACAATTTATTTCGATAAATATAATATGTTATAATGTAGTTAATAGTTTTTCTTTTTTTAGAATATTCCAGGTTTCATTGGAGTCTGCTCTACAGATATGGAGAACTTCGATGAACCAGGGACACCTGGAAAGCATCTCCAAGCAGTTTGGGCTCCTGCAGGAGTCTCCTAAGGTATTGTTTTAACATTTTATTACTACAAATGTGTTATGTTGTACTGTATGTCATTC
>JARJDZ010004094.1:0-11979 GCA_030264555.1 Aleochara sp. GC000083 | reverse complement strand
GGAGTTGGAAGTGAGTTATTACCTTTATACCCCGCCCGATAAGAACTCGCCGAAGACTTTAAACTCGATTTGTAAATAAGAGCATGTCGTCTGCGTTGAAAGTGTTGGCGGAATGATTAGAACGTGTTTGCCCAGATGTCTGCACTTCTCGGCTTGATACGTCGACATTGATGTTTGTTTAAGATTAGCACTTTGTAAATACATCACGAAGCGTTCGAATGCTGTCGAAAAAAGTAGCCGCTTCAGATTTGCCGAATGCATTCATTGTACGAGGAGGCGACGATTCGGTTCATGTATCGAGAGGAAATTTGTATTCGCATCTCATCATCAGCTCCACGAATGGGGCTGGAAGAAGACGAAGAAGTTGGCGGCACGAATTCGCCAAGTTGTAGTAACACCCGCGTGAAACTTGCAAATTTCTTCCGCTTCGCCTTCGATATTTTCATGCCAGGCATCAATCAAGCGCACGTTAACTTCCGCGTACGCGCAGCATACATTTTTATTTCGTTCATTTTTGTTTCTATTTATCGTGGTGAACCGTGGGGAAAATCGATCGGCGGCCGCGCGAAAGAAGCGAGGAAAACTTGTTGGAGGTTTCCAACTCTTGGCTTGGTGTTTTCCGCTCCTGGTTGCAACACTGGCACACAGTCATTGATGTGTGCAAACTTTCCGCTTTCATTGGCACGGTTCGCTCGTACCCGATCGGTTCTTCTTTCCGCGAAACTCGCTGGTTGGTGTTAGCTGGCCAAAGAATTTCCAACTCAAACGTCGATCGCATTAATAATGCAACGACCTCCGGGGTGCGATAGCCGCGCCGCGATGGGAAAACGGATCCACGCGGTCGAAAATGTGAAAGAAATATAAGGCGACATCAATAAATAGCCTTTAAAAGCCAGAACTCTTCGTCGTGGTAGACCCATAATGGCGCTAAACTTTGTCTTCAAAACTAGGGTAAATGAATTCGCTCACTCCAAAGATTAAAACAGCAAATTATTTCCGATCAAAGGATATTACGAAATGAATCAAAAGTACATCGGTAATGGTTCAGTCCAGCAATCAAGAAGTAAGGTAAGTTGAGTTCGTGTTCTTTCTTTCCCAAGAGCCACAATCTAATAGACATCATAAATCAGCCTCGGGAGCGACTCTCCGACGCAAGCACATTCGACAAGACATATTCCACGATGGAAGCCATGTTTGCACTGAGTGCACTCAATAGTGGGCCAATAAAAAATTGAAGACGCAAAAGAAATGATTCGAACATAAATGGGATCAATTAACCTGACGTTTCGGTAGTTTATGCTTCTGAAACGCTTACGTTTCCAAATGCATGTTCCATATCGTTGCGAAGCACGCGCAAGCTCTAAAGTCGAGCGAGGTTTTATGCTGTGCGCGGCCGAAAAATTATGACTTCTGTGGGATGCCAGCAATTCATAAATGCTGCATGCACATTATCGGAGGCAATCGTCGAATTGGTTCCGGCTCATCCACACTCATCCACATTAGTGCGCTTCTTCAGGCCCAAAAACACCAATACCAACTGCGGCCGAGGTGGTATGGAGAACGCGCGCAGCCATCAACATCTCGTTGAGAATTTCGAAGTCGGATGCAGCAAATGCACGAAGAAGAAAAGCAGTAACTCGGTAGCGCTGGAGGCGATGAATCACTCGTTAAGCCTTCTCTCCTCCGAGAAGACTCCTTCAAGGTACATAAAACCGTCGTCCAACGATGCCGCACACCGACCCAAAACTCGGGACGCGCAATTCAGCGATGCACATTCGTTTCGACGTCGGCGAGGAGCACTCGGGTAACGAGTATGTGATCTGAAGATCGTTTACCAGCCGCTCGTTACCTATATCCATCATTCATTCCAACGCATACGAAGAGTACCAAGGCAGTTCATCTACGATGGTTGGGCGCAATGGAGCCTAGAGTCCCGAACCTGCCCAAATCACCTATTAAATGCAGTCATAACTTTCCTGCCTACCTTCTTCTGGTAGGATGCTCGAAGTTGGGAAGGCTCAACGTGAATTGCACATAATGTAAAACAATTTGAAATTCATGAATTTCCCCATGGGTTAGTTGCATCACAACTCAGACTGAAATTCTGTTCCAAAATGTTTCTCCAAAATGGAAATTTTGTTGGTTACCCTAAGAGCTAGGTATACAAAAACAGGTGGGAAAGGTCTAATTGATATATAATTTGAAATTTCCAGGTAAATCTGATAGAAATATGGTGTGCGTGTCGTTGAAGTCATAATAATATCAGAAATAACTTTTATCTTGATGAGACCCACGAAATTACAATGAAATTTGTTAGGGTTTCAACGCCCACCATCAAAAGAACCCAGCGAAATATGACGTTGGATTATTTCAGTATTAAAAAACAGCAAATATTTCTTGGAGAATTCCACACAAATGGATACTGTTAATTAAATTAGCAATTAATTTGTGATTTATTTGCGCCCCATATTGGATACTGAGCATTTTGCACATTCTGCCAGCTTTTATGATCACTTATTATTAAACGCTAGTCGATATATAATTCCGCATTAAATGGCCAACAACGGGCGCGTCGTCGACGACAAAACGTCGAACGAGCAGCGAACATAACGACGCGAAATAAATGTGCGCTCGTAAATCATCCAATGTGACCACGGTTTAGTTGGAACTTGGAACCCGCCCTCGAAGAGACCAGCAGACGTTGGACCGTTGGCACCAAGAACAAAGCAAAGTAACGCAATTCGTGCGAATTCGCAAATGAAAATGTGCATAAAATCTGCATGCAATCAGCTCCCATCGATATAAATAGTTCCTTTTTTTTCTTCTTCGCCATTATGCGGCGCATTTTTTAATTCGATTATTGCGTTCGGTGAGGCGAAACATTCTCACCCGCATTGGAAATTTAAATGAAAAATCCACCTTCAGAAGGAAGTGGATCGAAATTGCTTCATTCGCATTCCGAGTGTGTACTTAGGAGAAAGAAATTGCATGCGTGCTACATGCGAAAATGTCTTTCTTTCGTACGAGTCAATTATTACGTGCCTGCATCGGCCATTGCAGACCGATAATACGAACCATACGAACCGGATTGGTTAATGTCGCCCCAAGTCAGCTGAACCGGGTCCGGTGGCATATAAAAGAGGCCGAAATCGTTATTACGGACAATTTACCTTGTGCCGAAATTACCAATTCCGTTGCGTTTGCTTTTGCGAATCGGCTAATTTCATTATTACGTCTCGTTCGTCCATCGTCATTTTCATTTCGACCCTTCGACAACTCCAGTTCAAATTTGCCCCGAGGCTATCCCATTGGATAAGACGCTTCGGTGGAATACAAAGGATCGAAGGTTCTCGAAGGGAATTGCTCTTTGTGCGTGACGTTCGTCGTGTAGATTTGTAATACCTAATCGTATTTGAAAACGGGAATAAATTTGACGGCCTTCGTGGTTTGGGATTGCTTCCTTCATCCACCTGGATTTGCAAATTGGCTCTGGAACATATGCATGTGTATGAGTGTGCAGAACGTGGGGACTTTTAAAAGCCGTATAATGAACCCGTTTCAACACATTCCAGGTTCGAAGTTAGGGAGCGCTCATTAAAAAAGGATTTTCTTCGGTGAGTAGGTCTGCGGTTTGACTTATGCGTCAAATATGTCTGTATTGGAATTTTACCTTATCCAGTCCTGGCACACGCCCTGAAGGATAACCATACAATTTGCTGGCAAAAAATAAGCTCAATTGGCGATTGGCCAATAGTTGGGCCAAAAAATTTCCAAAACTAGAGGGAGTGGAAACAAGGACGTTATTAAAATATCCAAAGTGGAGGCAATTCGACGATGAAAATAACTCTTCCTCTCCAGGGTACTTGTTCATTCCTTTTAAGACGGCTGAAATTGAAAGCATTGAGAATTGCGTGCAGCGAACGCGGAACGCAGCGGAACGAATCCGTCTTGCGAGCGCATTCGACGAGTCTTCTTCGTGAAGAACATTGGCGGAAATAAATAGAAACGACAGCGACATATATTGGGGGCGTTTTGTTTGATGATATCCTTTAACAATTTACTCGAGAGCGCGCAGCCAGCAAACGAATGAGTATTGTCTGTTTGCACACTTTGCGCGCAGCGAGGCACTTCTTCATTGCGCAAATTGAAGCCTGGGTGCTTGAGAAACGCCCGAATGGCGGCTCATTCGCCTCGACGAACGAAGACGAGGAGGAAGAGAAGAGGAGCAGCGACAAAGGTTGGATGATGAAACGAAAGAGACATGAAACTATTTCGAACAATTACGATAATGATTAGCCGATTGCGCTTCGTTTGCTCTGCGCTACGCACGGTGCTTCCTTCTTTACGAAGATGCGCCTCTTCAACGGTCGGGCAATTAAACGCAAACGGAGACAAAGAGTGCATGCGAGCCGAGCCAGCGGATTAATTAAACGTAATAATAATAAAAATATTTGTGCAGTGGTGGCTGATATTGAGAGCGAGTCGACGAGGACGAAGAGGCCGGGAATGCGAAATTATTGCAGCGATGGATGCGTGCGTTTGAGCAGCGCAAGACAAAGTAATAAATACTTTGAAATTACCACGCGTTCCTACCGAGTGCATGGATGGATATGAGTCATTCGATGCGAATGGCAAGGTGCGAAATGAAGAGAAGAAGTTGTCTGCCCTTCGTAGGAAATTAAACGGCATAGTTGCACTTGTTAGTTGAATGCCGGCGCAAATTCTTTTCCCATTCAGTTGTTACGCAAGAACAGCAGCACGCACACATCTGGGGACATGCAACTTTTTTCAGCGACGACAAGAATTCAAAATATTGCCGTTCCACCTCGAAGTTCGTTCCTTTGAGGCGCGTAATTACTGATTTACATCTGTACCCATCTCCTGTCTTTCACGTGCGCCTTGCACACTTTCTGATATCCTTTTTTCCCAACTTAGGTTTCAGCCCTTTCTTTTGTGATGACGACGTTGGAATGCGTCGGTTGTGCACTAAGTGGACACACATCGAACCTAAACGCTCTTGCATCGCTCCAATCGGTCCTTCGTTTTCTTCTTGCTGCATGTTATTCATTTTGAAGTTCTTCATCGATCCGAGCCGCGCGTTCACTCAGCGAGATGTGATCGGACGACGGGGAATTTAATCGAAAGCCTATACTTTGCGTTGACGTTCGTCCCAACGCGGTGGTCGCCTCAATAATACACATAATCGGCCGATTATACCTTCACATTATCTCCATAGAATACAATGAGCACGACGAACAAAACGAACGCAATGACGTCGGAAATCAAATGATTGGAAATCTTCGCCGATGAGAAAAACAACGAGTCTGAGTTCATTGCCTCAGCGTTTGTTTCTCTGGCAATGAGAAAAATGAAGAATCCAAGAATACCCACTCAAAACGCAACGGGGAAAAACACATCCAATGTCGGGTGCGATCGACAAAAAGCTCCATCGAGATATCCGCACGTAATTTGCAATTTGTTGAGTTGTTCTAGGCTCATTTAGTAAATGAATTTGATGAATTTTCAACGCTTCGCAGACCCTCACAGCGTCTTGGTGAACGCAATGACCACATTGAGTGAGTGAACGTCGGCTGCGTTATTTTATTGTTTTTCTCCTGTTTTGCCCGAGTGTGCGTTTTGCAGAATGAAATGACTCGTTCGCTCGCGAGGAGGCAACTGTGTACTTCATGTGTACTTGTCGTGCAATGGCGGCTCGCCATGCGAATGAAGAATGGAAGCAACAAGGCAGAGAGCTGCTGGGAGAGAAGGGCTCTCTTCTGTGTTACCGCCACCGACACAAAGTAGCAGCGACAAGATTCCGATCTAAATGCTTCGCATTAGCATACGCCGGCTATAAAATACGTCGTGCCATAATAAAGAATTGAGCGTGTTATTACGCGACGCGCAATGTATATTGTGCCAGTCGGACGTCTACTTCTTCACAATGGTAAAAGTTGTGCAGCATGGCTTCTCTCGTGTGCGCAATGCACGTCGCTGCGTCGGCTGGTGAAGAAGCTGAACACGATGTGGAATAGGAAATGTGCCATTTCCCATTTGATGACGAATATATTTCGAATTTATTGAGGTAGCTACAATGTGGATGAATATGAAACCTTTTGACGTTTAGGTCATCGAGGTTGTAATGTGAATATGCATCTCACATTTACAAAAATCGAGTAAATCCTTTGATGCTTCAATGTACCAACAGGAAGTTAATGGATATTGTTGATAAATTTCAAGGAAATTTGATAATTTTGTGTTTGAAAACTCCAATTGCAGTGGTATATACATTGAAAATGATTTCCTAGTTAGATCGAGTTACTGTATCAACAGAAGAACTTTAAAATTTCGAAATGTTGTTACAATTTTAATATACACAAAAATATTTGTCAAAATTTTTTCCTGTTTACTCAAAAATATAGTTCGATTCCAATTTTGAAGTGATACATACATTACAAATGACTTCCTAGTTGGTTCAATATACTCTATCAACAGAATAATTTCATATTCCAAATTTCTAGCGAAATTTTAATGCACAGAAACATATTTGGTAAAAATTCTACCTCATCAGTGTGTAAAATATTGTTCGATTCTAATTTTGAAATAGTACATACATTGTGAATGACTTATTACTTGGTTTGAATTGCTATATGAACAGAATAACCTCAATATTGTTGCTGCAATTTTAATACACAGCCAAATTATTCTACCTCTTCAGTGAGAAACGTCTCAAATATATTGTTTGATTTCAATTTTGAGATGATAACTTTACAAGACAAAATTTCATACATATTCAACTGATTGGAGTAAAAGGTATCTTCACCTCAGAAATGTAGTTTAATTAACTTATTTGTTGAGAAAATGTCTTGTATACATTACAAAATAATATTTCAGACAAAGCTCTGTTTGAAAGAAGATACAAATTGATATACATTCATAGAAATATTGCAGTCTACTAAATCTGCCAAAATCTAAATTCAATGGGATTTATCAGGAGACATTTCCCACAAAAAAAACTGGCCTTATTTTATTAGAGTAGCATCGCAGGTGACAAAAATTGCGATTTTCGGATGGACCCATAAAAACACAAAGTGCTTTATTCAGCTGGGAAATTACGCTGATACATTCTGCACGAGCACGACGACAAACACTTCCAGTGCGCCCGTTGCGTCCCATTTTCGCCGGGTTCAACTTTGCGAATACCAAGTTGAAAAGTTAGGTAACACCTCGGCTGCATTCACAATCAAATACAAAGTGTTCACCACCTCAAGAACGCACCAGCCAACAAAACAACGCGAAGACGTAAATAACGGCGCGCCGAGAAAACAGTTGAGATGTTCGCCGAGGATGGAGAGCGAGAAAGACGAGAGGCCCGGGCGAAGAAGGCGATTATCTCAAAGGAATATCACATAAATTACTATAAACACTAGTCGTCCGCCAGGAGGTTGGGCCCATCTGAGAATATATGCGCCTCGGAATAAGATTAGTACTGTCGTCGCCGTTCGGAAAGTTTAGCGATTTGCTTTATTGAAAAATAGATTTTTGAGCCGCGTCCCATTACTTTCCTCACGTAGCACCATTGTCTTTTTTGACCTTTCTCCACTTGCGGTCGCGCGCCGTCTTCAATCCTTGCGCACAATACCCATCGACTTTTATTTCTTCATGCTGGCTCGCGATGGCTTGTTGCGCGCATGGTTTATGTGACGCTTCGAACACAACAAGCCAGCCAACAAGAGGTATGCTAATACCTCGGACATTAACATAACAAGTTCCATAATACTATTTCATCTTCGAGGATGACACTTCTCCAGATAACCAGCGCCGATAAAAAAACGCACTCATCGTTGATGCCTTTGTTTTCTTATTAATTATTTATCTGCGGACGTTTCCGTTGATGAAGAGACATCCTCCCCGCATGCGCATGTGTCACGCTTATCAGCGACGGCGGTCGGGACGTGGGTAATTACAGAATTTGACGACTTACTTGGAAGTAGACTTGTCCCTGGTCGACCCAGCCAATTATCATGTCAGCACCGGCCATTCGGCCATCCTTGGAGAAGCCGAAGCCGACATAGCCGAGTGTTCGCACTTGCAACTCGAATGTGATGTCCTGCGGGCTGGGCCCCAGCGACCACAGCAGCCGGTAGTCGGGTGATAGCATCGCCGAGTGCGACCAGCGGGCCGCCTCCACGTGCTGATAGCAGACGCACACCACGAACGCGCACAGCACTGATAACGAGAGCACTCGCGACGCTGACATTTTGCCAACTTCTTCCGCCACCCTGCACTACTCTCTATGGAGACGCAGTGCTGGCGTCAAACTGATGATGATGATGGTGATGATGTCGGCGGCGTCGTCTTCGTCGGCTGAGAAGTCTACGAATCCACTAACACATGATATCTGCAACAAGACAAACCCGTGAGAATTTGTACGTTTGTAGTTCAAAATATGAATTCATTGCAGTCTGATATAAGACTGGGAAAATACAATGCAAAATCTTATTGTTTCCTCATCACTTCATCAATTGAATGGATTATCACACTTGTCTGCGCAACTCCATCCATGATGGAACAATGCATCACTAATTAAGTCATAAAGCTGGAACCATTATGGTCTCAACGAAAAAGCCGATTTGGGTCTTAAATAAATCCAAATGGGACATTATTCTAATTTAAAGCCTACTTAACACGGCTTTATTCCGTAAGTAATCACGAAAATTGAAATGCAATGCTTATACTTTCTCTTGGCTGATTGCACGCGCGCGCGCGAGAGGTCTAAAACTTGTTACCATTTAAAGACTTCTATCGATTATTACGAGAGAATTGATCGAAAAGCCATTGCTTATGCACGGCAACCGCAGCGACCAAAACCACATGTTTTATTATCCGATTCCTAAGCCTAATTCCAATCGGTTAAGTAAGCTTATTGCACTTTAAGTAACATTGCAGTCGTTGCTTGTGAACGGATCGCATCGTGAATGGCCTTTTTTGTCTATGTAATGTTTCACCTTTTTTCTTTCTTCTCCTTTTCGAATCGACTGCATGGAGATTCGACTTTTTCGTTCTCTCGAAAGCGTTCGAACGCATTCTCACACCAGTGGAACCAAAAACAAGCTCTCACTTCGCTAAGGTAAGTGCGCGCTAAAAGGTACTGTTATTATGTAATAAAAGAGCCTTTAACGATTTGCGGTTACAAAATTGTTCAACAAGTACGCGCCGAGAAATGATTATGTGTCGGTTTGAACTCTTTAATGAATTCAACACGTCTCCGCTGGCAAGACACGGAAAAAGATTTGGTTATATAATTGGAAGGGAAACCGCACGATTTATCCATAGGAAATGTCAATGGGATTACTTTGATTTATATTTGAAACTTACAATAAAACCGTCAAAAGTACAATGTCTCAAAGTTTAATTAAAGTTCACACGATGAGATGCAGGTCACTTTTTATGGGTTCAACTTGGAAATACAAGTTGCTCAAGTTGGGGACAATTTAATCCAAGACTTTCTCTGTTTGTCTGCGACTCGTTTAGTTTTATGGTTCCTACAGGTATTTTAAGTCGAATATTAGAAGTCATCTCTGATATTACGGCCCCCTAAACGGAAATGCCATAAAATTTCGACTTGAATTGAATGGATAAAATCAAATTTGGTTTGGAATCGTTCCGTGGAAAGATCAAACCCCTAAAGAAATAATTTATGACCGTAAAGGTGAAGAAAATATCCGGAATTCAATAAACGTCTAAAATTATTGTTTGCTTTATTGGAGGCTTCAACATAAACAATTTTAGATCCAACTACAAAATTTTCCAAAATTGAAATGCCTTCAGGGATTAAATGGATGCAAAATTCAGCTTGATACCAAGCTGACAAAAATGTTGGAAAAGTAATTTGAAATAAATTAAGTCTCATCCACAATTTTCAACGTCTCTTTGGTTGGATTTCCCGGGCGCGTGTAAAACGATTTTTGCAAAATTAGAACTTTTCACAATGCAGCGAATCTCGTTTGTCGCCTGGCGCCTCTGTGTAACTTAATAGGGCGTACAATTTCAATAACTCACGCGGAATTACTACTCGTACTTCTCGCCATTTCCCAGTCTTCCTCTCCTCGTCTGGGCAGTTAGGAGGGTCTAATGCGACTGGTGATAATATTTAACTAGGCCAAAAACGAGTCCGCACTCGCAAGCAAGCAGAACGCCTCTTAAAACGATTCATACTCGTGGAGTAATGCAGGCGAACGAAAAAAAGAGG
The DNA here is from genome assembly GCA_030264555.1 of Aleochara sp. GC000083. Classification (NCBI taxonomy): domain Eukaryota; kingdom Metazoa; phylum Arthropoda; class Insecta; order Coleoptera; family Staphylinidae; genus Aleochara; species Aleochara sp. GC000083. The sequence goes on along the minus strand of JARJDZ010004094.1, from coordinate 1,727 downwards.
AAACAGAGAAAAAGGGTTGTGAAATATCTGCGCTGCGTTCTACAAGCATTTTCTGCACACCACCACCACAGGCAACAATCCCGACAGCGACATCGAAAAGGCGAGGTGCAAATACGGAGCATGCAAAATGTATAAAAGGGGTGAACGAATGGTTCGTACCGGAACGGGTCGGACGAGAAGTGACCTGATAATGGCTAACGTCGGGGTACGAAGAATATTGCTGAAATATAAGACGTGCGCACAAGTTGGCACGAGGCTGGCCGATGGAATTTCGACAATTGCGCGCCTTGCGCTATGCGCTCCCGTCCGACATTCTTGAAGATCTTTTCCGCTTCTTTGCTCCTCTTGGAGCCTCTTGGAAGGCAGCAAGTGAGCGCTGGGTTGAAGTGCGAGCGGCACTCGAATTCGGGAAGGCGTGCTGGGAAATGACGGGAAAATCTCGGCGTTTCATTATGCTTGTTAAACAAGTTGAAATATTGTTTGGCCTTATTAGGAACGTATCCAGGCAAGTTAAGAAACTGCGCTGAGAGATGCCAACGAGAGCAATTCGTCGTCGTCACTTTGGAATTTGATAAATTCATTAATGAAGTTGGAAAAATTAGAGAATTAATTAATGACGTGTTCTCATTCACATGAGACTTGCGACATCAGGTTCTTTGGAACTTTTAACTTAATCAATCCAATAACAAATGTCCATATGTAACTCCCAAATAGTGAAATAGTTCAAATGGATAATTAAAGATTTCTTAATCAGTTCAAGTTATTTTATCAACTGAAGAACTACATTTGCATTGATTTTGCTTCTTTCAATCAATTCTAAATACAAGAAGCATTGTTTGATTAATGTTGATCATGCTACATGTTAGAAATATTGTTTGATTCATTTACAATGATGAGAATATATTTTCATACTTTGTGAAATGATATAAAATAATAGCAAAATGAATTTCCTAGTCAGTTCAAGTAACTTTACCCACTTAACCTCTATAAAATTTCAGATTGTTACTGTATTTTGATGCAAAGAAATACATTTTCATGGATTGTCCTTCTTACAATTAAGAAGTACTCTAAATCCAAGAAAATTGATTAATATTGATGTATAACCTTGAAATATTGTTTGATTAATTTACATCCTTTCAATCCTTTCTAAGTTTGTGAAGTGGTACAAGATGGAAACCATTACCATATTTCAGTTCTTTGATACGACAGTAGATATTGAATTACATTTAAGAAAAATATGNTTGGAATTTGATATATTCATTAATGAAGTTGGAAAAATTAGAGAATTAATTAATGACGCGTTCTAGTTCACATGAGTTGACTTGCGACACGAGCACCAAGTTCCATGAAACATTTGACATAATCGTTGTCATAATAAATTACGCTGGCGAACACTTACGTTACATCTGATAACGTTTTTCCTCTTCAAACAAAGAACGGTTTTACACTGTTTTACGTTATACACCAATTGCCATTGGACATGTTCGGGCGCTTGCACGACATTTGAACGCACAGCAAGCAATGTTCCCGTTATTGTGGGCAATCAAGTTTTCTTTCTAACGCACATCACAATGTCGGCCGGCAGAAATCCGAACCAAAAGGCGTTCGTTATGTAACGCCTCATTAGCGTTCCGAGTAATTAAATTAACGTGGAATAAACGAATTTGGGCACAGATACGAACTAGTCGTCGTGCTCATACATTGCCAAATGAAATCAACACGAGGCG